>CAWUFW010022696.1:0-90096 GCA_963921515.1 Calotriton arnoldi | reverse complement strand
GGAACAGTCCAGGCCAAACTGCCAGGCCAGGTCCTCCCTAGACTGGAAAACAAACATCCTGGGACCGGTTTCGCGGTATTATACCTCATCAGACAGTTAGCTTGAATCTAGTTGCGTAACGAGCACAGGACCCACATCTTGGCGTCCCCAATCCACTTACGGTGAAAATTGCAACACAAAAAGATGATGGACGGAAAGCTGAACAATGTCAAACTTTCACTCCCAGTCACAGATGTTAGCCTAAATCCATTGTGTCTTTGCTTGCCACACCATTCCAGTTTGACCCAGTCATATGCAAATCAGTCTTGACCCTGCTCCACATGGGAGTAGTCCAGCCTGAGCTGCAAGGCCAGATGTTCCCTGGGCCGGAAAACAAACATCCTGGGACCAGTTTCGGGGTATCACTCTCATCAGCTAAGCTTGCTTGAATTCGATGGCGTAGTGAGCACAGTACCAACGTTTGGGGATATCCATCCCACTGAGGGCAAAAATTGCAACACAAAAAGATGATGAACAGAAAACATTCATCCCCAGTCACAGATCTGGGCCTAAATCCATCGTTTATTTGCACGCTACGTCATTCCAGTTTGGACCCAGCCATATGGAAATCAGTCTTGACCCTGCTCCCCATTGTAACAGTCCAGGCCAAACTGCCAGGTCAGGTCCTCCCTAGACTGTAAAACAAGCATCCTGGCACTGGTTTTGGGATATTATACATCATCAGACATTTAGTTTGAATCTAGTGGCGTAACGAGCACAGGGTCCATGTCTGGGCGTACCCAATCCACTTACGGTGAAAATTGCAACACAAAAAGATGATGGACGGAAAGCTGAACAATGTCAAACATTCACTCCCAGTCACAGATGTTAGCTTAAATCCATTGTGTTTTTGCTTGCCACACCATTCCAGTTTGACCCAGTCATATGCAAATCAGTCTTGACCCTGCTCCACATGGGAGTAGTCCAGCCTGAGCTGCAAGGCCAGATGTTCCCTGGGCCGGAAAACAAGCATCCTGGACCAGTTTCGGGGTATCACTCTCATCAGCTAAGCTTGCTTGAATTCGATGGCGTAGTGAGCACAGTACCAACGTTTGGGGATATCCATCCCTCTTAGGGCAAAAATTGCAACACAAAAAGATGATGAACAGAAAACATTCATCCCCAGTCACAGATCTGGGCCTAAATCCATCGTTTATTTGCACGCTACGTCATTCCAGTTTGGACCCAGCCATATGGAAATCAGTCTTGACCCTGCTCCCCATTGTAACAGTCCAGGCCAAACTGCCAGGCCAGGTCCTCCGTAGACTGTAAAACAAGCATCCTGGGACTGGTTTCGGGTAATACCCCGAAATCGGTCCCAGGATGCTTGTTTTCCAGTCCAGTCCAATACGATCATCAAAGGGCATGTCCATTAATAAATGCCTGTTTATTGCCAGATCTGGTTGAGCTCATCCAGGCATGTCTACAAAGACTGGAACCAACTGCCCTGCCAGTGCAGTCCGTGATATCCTAGCCTGCATGGATGATGTACGTTGCATTGTTCTGCCCATCTGGATTGCCTAAGCCTAAAAGGTCCTCTGGTCCTCTGGGACTGCACACAAGATGTTGCTTGCCAAAGCACATATGTATATATGCCCAACACACAGACTGCATGTATGGCTCTTGCTGCAGGCTGGAATAGAGAGAAATGTCTGCTTGCCAGAGGTATCAACCCTTTTGGATTGTCTATCCAGGGATTGGCCAGAAATTAATTAAGATTAATTTTAGTGGTTGAAGCCTGCACAATCAGGCTTTTTGTAGTAGGGTGCTTTGCGAGAAATTTGGCGTCATCGGACGCCAGCCTGTCGCCTGAGCACCTGCGACTGACATGCAGTCAAGAACATAGTTTCAACCAGGTAGCTATCAAAATATCTGTGAGGGTGTCATTAAATGGAAACTCGGGCTCTAATGGTGCTGGCTGCAAACATTGCCTTGGTCTCAATGGAGGGCAGCTGTAATTCTTGTTCCTCTACCACCCGCTGCCACTGAAAATAAGGCATTTTCTTCTGTTGGTGGCCCATGTGGCAAATCCAGCTCCATTTCAGGGGAGGTATCAATCTCACTGGCCTTTTGTAAATCAAGTTATAAGACATAATTAGTATAATCAGGGGGAAGCAAGCCATCCACATCACCATCATCATCTGTACCCTGAGGTGCACAGGATAGAGTCAGAACCAAAAAGAAAATGGAGCCTCTGCTGATAGTTGTGTCACAGTAGAGGCACTGGATTATAGTCAATTGCATGACAACTATTTACACTTTTATAATTTCATAGCGCGATATAGATCGAGTTTGGGGTCTGACATATGCATTGTCACTGGATCACCAACCGGTGCCTGTGGAATCGGCATCAGGGCAACAGGGACTGGCGTCCTCCTTCTCATTTAATACTGCCCAATATTAGGAGAAAATATGTGGGAGAGCTAAGCCCCCTTGACTTTACCAGTGGACTGCATACTCCAAACCATTAAAGTTAAGTGTGTGCTACTTTAGCAAGTAAGCAAAGAAACTTGGTCTGGTTGTGCCTAGAAGAGAACACACCAGAAAAGAATGTACTTACTAAAGTGAGGGAGGGGGTTGATTAGCCTTCAGGAAAAGTGAGATGGTGTGAAATGATGTAAGAATAATAAATCCCCTGTAGTTACTGCTTGCAAAACTCAAGGGATATTTGATATGCCAGGGCAAGGAGCTCTTAGCATTGATGCTCACATATTTTTAGTGGAACCATAGGAAGGTCACACGAGGGACATCCATGTGTGTGACGTTTGGAAGTAATGTTTTGTCTTAGTTCTTCTGAAGTTGATTGGCCACCTTTACAACTCATAGTTTTACTTACCATCAGATGAAAATTTGCCGGACTCCAGCATTTCAAAGAAAGCGAACCTTAGTTGACTTTGTGTGTTATACATACTAAATATGTAAATAAGTATTTGCAATAAATAAGTATTTCAGCCGGAGGTAAGTGATTGTATTTGGTGTTATTCCTCAAGCTTTTGATCTACTATAAAGCCTGATTTGTTCACGTATGTTTCAGCTAATAATATCCTATTTTTGTGACAGTCTGCCTTGAATATCCGCGGCTCCCTGTTCTCCCCGCGACGCAACAGCAGAGCCAGCTTTTTCAGCTTCAGGACCCGAGTGAAAGATGTGGGCTCCGAGAATGACTTTGCAGATGACGAGCACAGCACATTTGAGGATAATGACAGCAGAAGAGATTCTCTGTTTATACCGGGAAAACACGGAGAGCGTCGTAACAGTAATATTAGTCAGACGAGCAGATCTTCCAGAATTCTGCCCCTCTTTTCGAGGAATGGGAAGATGCACAGCACAGTGGATTGCAATGGCGTGGTCTCCTTACTAGGCGCATCATCAGCTCCCCTTGATGGACGGCTTCTCCCAGAGGTAAATGTGCATGTTCATGAATATTGCAGCAGCATGATCCTTTTAATAGAAATTGGGCCAAATGCAGTATTTGGTCATGTCTCTTTTTAGCGCTGTGTTTGCATAACTTCTTCGATGCAACCGAGGCAGGTCTTTTTGTTGTGTCCGTAGGATCAATCTGACATAGCACAGAGGGACAGGTTGCAAAATAATCCTGCTTTATCAATATTCATGAAGCCAGATTCCTGTCTGAATCCTTTCGACCGTCTACAAAATGCAGGAATAGAGTTCCTGAATTAATAGCTCCCTCCGTTTCTATATTCTGATTTACAAAGTGGGGCCTTTTCCCCCAAAATGCCAACAAAAATGTACTTCAGGACATTGGGGTGGCATTCAGAGGTCAATGTCGGGACCACTGTGTGCGCCTCAAAAGCTCCCAGCTGTCATTTGCACAATGGATGAGTTACTTAACAGTCAGTTTCCTCTGCAAGAACGGATGCCACTGATTGAGTAGTCGGTACCCTTTTAATGCTTTGTGTCAGATGGAGCAGTTCCAGAACATTAATACATTTCCTCATGATGTACATGGACGAGCGGGTACTCGTTTTCTACCCCATTTCCTCACATTTCACAAAGATCCTCAATGTTGTAATTTTAAGTCACAAAAATGTGTGCTCACAGTGCCATTTTGATAAATAGAGTTTTGCAATCTCACCTTTTCAAAATCAGTCACTTTGCATGGCAGAGACTTTGCGAGGGTGAATACCTGGTAACACTTCTGACCCCTTTATTACAAATATAAATACTATGTGTCATTCTGTTTATATGGAAACAATGTCTTCCTGTGCCAACAATACGGTAGTTTAAATCATCTGTCATTCATTTTTAAAGAGAAGATGACTTCTCCATATGCTAGCGGATGAGATCTTTAACACCAAGGTAAATCACATTTTTATCTGCCCCGGAAGGTTATTGTGTTACAAAGAATGTGTGCTGTCAGTGCACAATGTAAAGTGTTGTGGCAATTAATAAGGGTCTTTAGAATATGACAATGCCATTTGCTACACGACTGCATCGCACTTGGTAGCAAAGGTCATTTATTGTCCAAAAGCTATATTATTCATTGCCTTTTAGTTAAAGGTTAATACAATTAAAGAACACAGCCAAGTCGTGGGCATTGAATTACATCTAAATTAATTTGGAAAAATAACAAGGTAATGCTCTGCAGGGTGGTGGAAAAGTACAAACTGAACCAGTATTTAAATAGTAGAACCTGGAAAATGTTACAGAATGTAACTACCATAGCGCTGAACTATGGAAACATTGACATATGGAAGCATGGTTGTCTGAGCTTTCTTCTGAGTAATCCTCACATGTTGTCATATTTACAATTACAGAGCTAGATGCACAAAGTTTCTGAGAAAATATAAAGACCCGATGAAAGCTTGCCTGTCTGATTTGTATCAGAGGTGGATTTGCAAACAGATTCTTAGGACGTCAGGCTTAGCTCCCAGTACTCAGACGCAACATTCACAATAGCCTTATTTATGAGGCCTTGCGTCACTTTTACGCTGCCGGTGTGTCACTTTTTGTGATGCACCAGCGGCTAAAAAATGCACCATGTTGCGCCCTATTTACAAAGTGACGCATCTAGGCAGATGCGTCACTTTGTAAACCCCTGCGCCACATTATACCTGCACCAGGTATAATGTATGCAGGGTGGGCGTTCCCCCGCAAAAAGCCTCGTAGAAGTGGCGCATTGAAATCTATGAGATTTCAGTGTGCCACTTCTAGGATGCCATTGCGTCAATATCTTACGCCTGCCTCACAGCAGACGTAAGACTGGCGCAGGCCCTTTTACATGGGGCTTGCCCATGTGAAAGGACACGTTGCTGGAGTTGCGTCATTATTGTGATACACTCCAGCAATGCATCACTTTTGCGCCTACCGATAGGTCAGAAATACTGACGTATCTGTAACTTCTTGCGACATGATGCGTCATACAGTAAATATGACGCATCCATCATGTCGCAAGGAGGGCGCACTGAGAAGTGACGCATCGCTGCTTTAACGCAGCGATGCGTCACTTCTCATAAATGAGGCCCTTGATGTTTTAAAGGGACAAGAGATGCTTGGTAACTCCTAGGTATAAGCATCGTTAGTATACTGAGGGGGAAGCAATCCATCCGCATCACCATCATCATCGGTACCCTGAGGTGTGTCCCGTTCGGGATCAGAGTCAGAGCCCAAAAGAAAATGGAACCTCTGCTGACAGTTGTGTCACAGTAGAGGCACTGGATTAGAGGTGATTGCATCACAACTAATTCCACTTTTATAATTGTATAACGCACCATGGATCGAGTTTGGGGTCTGACATAGGCATCGTGGCACATGCATGTACTAATAGTATTACTGACCCCAAAGCCTGTGAATAATTCGAGTTTTTGCACTCTAGCTTCCTTGTGGACTCGAACCTCTAATTCAAGTCTATTAACCTGCTGAAGGCCAATAACCAATATTATTGACTGGCTCCGTGGTTATTAAAGCTACATTGCATTACAGGTACCCCAGAGCTTAAATGAGAATATTCAAGAGTATGTGAGTAGGAGATTGTGCTGGGGCAAATAGTCTTTGAACCTGGTGTGGTGAACTCTACTCTTCTTTGCAATCTTTCTCTCCGCCACACTTACCTGCAAACCTGATATCCCCACCCATCTCTCTCCATTCCCCAATCAGATCTCCCTATTCCTACAAACTCAAGATGCCCACAAATATCACTGCAGAGGAGATAAGGTCAGTTGTTGATATGCGCTATTAATGCCAATTGCTACATATAAGAAAAAATCACTGTGCATGTTTAGAGAAGCATTAACACAATCTCGTTCACAAAAATCACTGTGGATATAGTTTCCATCCCTGCTGATGAGAGAGAAGTCAAAAAAATAATATGCAGCAGGAAGAAAAGGTAGAGGGTTTTTGTACAACAAGTTTACCTTATAAGAAGGACAGATGATTAAAAGGTGCTGCTTGACTGGTAGAAGCCATAAACTCACAAGTCACTCGATTGCAAAGGTGTTCCTAGCTAAGTGAAAATCGTGCAGTGCTCTCTGCATGCACTGGTATTTATATAGTGCAAACCTAGCTGTGAAGCATCCGAGTGCTGCACGTGGGGGGTCAGAGACAAGCTACGTAATTGTGTACTTCAAGTGGGGATTACACACATACATTCCACACACATTCAAATGGAGTGATTTGCTTAGAAGCTAACAATGTTAAATCTAGCCCCAGGGCCAGGAATCAGACCTGAGTCCTCAGGTACCAATGGGGGATGCAAGGCCCACTATGCCCCGTCATCCCCCTGTATCTGAATATGAATGGAGGCTTCCCGAGCAAGCGCCTAATTTGTCACAAGCAGTACAATGCAGACAAATGCACCAAAGTATTGATTTTTTTCAAAAGAGAAAATACGGATGGCCAATCACAAAAGGATACTGATGTTGAATTAGACCTAAAAAGATAATGTCGATAGATGCTCTTTGCACAGCTTCACAATCAATATTCCATGGGCATTAGATAGTGTTGGTTGTACGCTGAATATTCAACTTGCATTTCCAGGGGATTGCGAGATTCGCTTAATGTACTTTCATATAACTGCGAGAAATTTCTGCAAAATTGCGCATAATTCTTCAAAATGCAAATCTATCATTTAGTGCTATATAATTAAGCAGCAAATGTGCCCTTGCATCAATTTTTGACACAACTCTTGCTCAAAGTACTAAAAACACAAAAGCACTGCGGACAACAGTTGATTGGATTCACGAAAATGTTTTGCTGCAAATGGCGTGTTTGAGGTAAATTATTACATCAAATGGCCTGTAAATTACGCGATATGACATCGTTTCATGAATTTCGAGTAACAAGCATAATGGATTTTGTCCTGCCTAATCTCCACCCACATTTTGTCTTTGCTGAGTTTACAACTTTTGCCATTAAAGAAACTTCAAATAACATACAGATTGCTACTTGCAAGGGGGGCAAAGCACATTTCACCCCATGACCACTATTTTCAGCAATCTGAAACAAAACACTCACCATAAAAGGCTTAATTTGTGGATCAAACTAACTTTTGCAAGGAAAACAACATATATGGCTGATTGTACAGTAACAGAATGAATTCTTTGTGTTCTCTTAGAATCCATTAAGCAAACATCTTTATCTTGTTTGGAGTCTAATTTAGACTAAGGCTCCCGACACATGTATTTGAAGAGCATCGCCTGTGTTGAGACTTCTTTAGTGACTCTCAGTCAACAATAGAGTGCACACTGCATTAAGGAAACCATTTAGGAATAGCGGAAGGGTACCTTATCTCGTGCATTCAGGGGCTGCCGAAGGGTTTCCAGTAGCCCACTAATGTCACATCAACTTTGCCACTTTGTGGCTACCTGTCACAAGCTTGATGTTTGAACTGTGTCTTGAACCGAGGAGGTAGGAATGGCTGACTTAAATCTGAATCCCACGCTAAGTACCACATGCACTTGAAGGCTCATGTTATAATGTTTTGTTCCCAGAAGCTCTCACGTTAGTTTTTGACGTAAAACAATTATTATTCAAAGTGGTGTATGTATAACGAGTGAACAACATTGGGCGAGACACAGCATGTTTCTGGCATTCTCTGGATTATAGTCTTGTGTTTCAGACAACAAAAAACCCCAATCTCAAAGAATGCAGTGGCCTTTGTTCTGCCATAACTCACTCAGGCACAGGAATATTAGATACTAAATGCAGGACTTAACACCACACAAAATACACATACTGTGTTTTCACTGTACAATGGGCCAGAACAAGATTCTTAATAGGGCTGTAAGAAATTTGTGTAATTTGCTTTTCCGTAACTGCGCAAAAATTTAAAAAATGTGAAACCAACATTTGCCGCTATATTTTAGACTGAAATGCGTTGTTGTGTCTAATTTGGATGCGACAATGCCTTTGGTGCAAAAAACAGCTGCTTGAGTTCTGGCCGTTCATGACTGTAGTTCCTCTGCACTCACACCAAATATTTGCCACAGACGTGGCATATGAGCATGATTTTGGGAATTTCACGTAACAATCTTGATGCAAAATTACTCAAGATTATGCCAGTGTCCCGGATAATACCGGAAAATGATCCTTGTTAATATTGAATGGGAGTGGTGCTTCTTTTTTGTAGATGATGATGCAGTTTCAATGGCTGGCTTTATTTAATTTGCAGGGCACAACGACAGAGACAGAAAAGCGAAAGAGAAGGACCAGTTCCTATCACATATCTATGGATTTACTGGAAGATCATACTATGCGGGGAAGAGCCCAAAGTATAGCGAGCATACTAACAAACACGATGGAAGGTACTCCGCACATCAACCTTTATGAAATAACTTATGAAGATTGAATATGAGGGCATGGATGTGTTTGTACGTATTTTAATTTTTAAATGTAACGTGAGAAGTAAAAGTTGGGTAGCCTTGAAATGGGATTTGAAGACATATTTAAATATTTATGGTATAATATTTTTCAGTGTACACCAAAAGGTGAGAGGAATGTGTGTTCATTTTTCTCTCATTAATCAAGATATTTAAAAGGAGCACACTGTGCAAACAAGCGCAGAATTGCTTTTAACCCCAAGTACCAGATTGATTTTCCTTGCCCTTGATGAAATCAACCCTGTTTATAATATATATGCAAATCGAGGTTTTGCAATTAATCCTTGTATATCATCACAGTCGTGGAGACACCAACCTTGCTTTAATGGGGCGTGATGGAAAGCATGCCTGACCAGTCTTTGACTGCCTGGTTTCGGTGACATTTGAGCAGAACAGGCTGACTAACTCCATCCGTGAGGAGACCAATTGTGCAGCAACGTATGTTTTGCCTTTTATCCTCAACAATGTCAAATAATCCACAATATAAGAAAATGCTTATATATGTTTATCGAAATTTGCATAATAAAATGTCTGCATAAAAAATGGAAACGTGTGCAGGTGCCTAAGGCCGACCTCAGTTCACGTAATGGAATCCGGATGGCAGAGTTGAATGTCAAGAGGAATGCAGTTGTATACTCCACTCTAACCAGCACGACCCCTCTGAAGTGTTGTGCAATAAACCTAATGTCTTATAGCAAAAGAAATAGCTTACACCTATTTCATGCTGTTAACTAAGCAATGTACACATCTGTTTTGTTTACAGAACTTGAAGAATCGAGACAAAAATGTCCACCATGCTGGTATAAATTTGCCAATTCCTTTTTGATCTGGGACTGCTGTGAGCCTTGGTTGAAAATCAAAAAGATTGTCAAATTGATTGTGATGGATCCGTTTGTGGATCTTGCTATCACCATCTGCATTGTTTTAAACACATTGTTTATGGCCATGGAACACTATCCAATGACTGATCATTTCAACACTGTGCTCACAGATGGAAACTTGGTAAGTTAAAGCTTCACCTATGCCTCAGATGTTGAAAGATTTCTATTGAGTAACTTCCATTACAGTGTATAAGTTATTTGGAACCAAGCATAATCACTGTGTAGCCCCCACTGAATTTTACTAGGGTTAAGCACTCAATACTGATTTAGAGTCAAGTTCGCAAAACAAAGGTTTTTTCCTAGGGGCTCATTAAAGTCTATGATTTCTAAAAACTAATGATACTATCTTGTGTTGAGCTTGCCATGAATGGGGCCTAGGCCATCCATAGGCTTTAGACTTCAACATTTATTTTGGGGTCACAAGCATGCATGCAAACTTGCAGGCTTTCCAACTTCAAAAACCGATATTGCACAGAACTAAAGTTATGAATCTATTAGCACCCTGCAATGTACACATTGCAACTCTTTGTGATTCCCAGTGAGGATTTGGTGTGAAAGGGGTGTCCCTCCTTGTGGTGGCAAAACATAGCTTGGATATTGACACCTCAAAAGCGGTGATACTTATTCACAAAGTGGAAGTTGTACATAATATACAGCTTCCATATTGAGAATGTCACATGTTGGTATCAGGGGGCAGACAGCGGTCCAGCGTACTCTTAAATGATCCCCTTGTCAGGAGTCTAGTAGGGAACTAGCAGGGTGATCGGTAAGGGGACTAGCTGGGTGCAACTGTGACAAGACTGGAAACTGTGTTTGTGTGTAGCCTCTGAAGGGAATACAAACAAGAGAATACCTGAAGGCTGGAAGGAAAGTAGGACAGAAGCAGAGGACTGAAGCGAGTTGGAACAGGCTGTGAATAGGGAACTGGAACTCTGCATGGAAAACACAGGAAGGGTAAGCAGGGAAACAATAGTTTGTCTGCTCCTCAGAAATGATCTCTCTGGGAGATGAAAAGATCTTATACAAAAGCAAGGAGCAGATTAATCTCACAGAGTTCTGGGAGACACCCGGCAGCTCCTTTGGAGAAGGAGCACTAAGTGGTTCTCTGTGCCAAAGGCACAAGCTTAACTGACACCCTTGGAAGCAATGAAAATCACGTTAACAATACAAGACAGAACAACAGGGAACAGAACAAGGAACACCAAAACAGAAACTGTGCTCAATCAAAAGCAGGACTAGAATCAGGGTCAGGAATAGGATTGAAGTTCTGAGAACAAGGCTAAGATATATCTGCACTCAAACAAGGCAAGACAGAAATATGCAGACAAACAGGAACACAGAATACATACACGGAGTCTGCATATAACAGGGCATATCAAGAAGAGTGCAGAAAGGAGACTGTGAACTGTGGCTAACACAGGAACATAGATGCAGGCAAACTAGGGACAAACAGGAAAATAGGCACACGGGGAAAAGGAAACAGAATCAAAGGACGAGCCTGTAATAACAACAGCAGGAACACGGAGCACAAGGAGACTCAACAGAAGTCAGTTGCAAGCTGCTGCACTATGCGCGTATAGGGCTGTAATAGCTGGAGGCTCAGGCGAGGAGCAGAAGTGCAGGGAGAAAGCCAAGTGCAATGAAGAGAAGGCTGAACTGGCAACCAGAGATGAGAAGACCAAGAGACACAAAGAAAGGGAGTATGAAAACCTGGAACAAAGTATGAATTGATGCAAATATAGAGAAAGGTCTGAACTGCAAATATTGAGGGTTTTGGAATAAAAGTAGGATCCAGGAACTAAACTAGTGAACAGGAAACCACCACTAGGACGTGATCTAGGAAGGGTCTGAAGACAGAGGGAACTACAAGAACCATAATGCATCAGGGGACATGGAACAAAACTTCAAGCAACGGCATAGGAGGCCATGTGATGGATTCCTGCTTACCAGGAGGGAGGGGAGATCATTTTTAGATTATGGTAGGCGGGGATACATTCTCCCCGAACTTGACTACAAAACAAATGTGGGCATCTCTCTGCCTAAACAAAACTAGACTGCACATCACGAATATACACCACCTTTGTGAACAGAGAAAAAGGAGCCTTTTTCTTTTCATGTATAACCCTCACCCATTCTAGTAGTGGCATGCTTCATCATCGGGTTCATCCTGGCCCCTAAAAGCCAGGATGGGCTTGACCATGTTCCAGAGAGCTCTTTGAATATTATGAGGACCGGGGGAAGCTAAGTATAATAAAAATGTCTCATCCACACCCAGGTATCCCTTTATTAGTGGGGTGGATGGACACAGTATAAAATCAGTATAGAGGGACAATGGAGTACATAATGGTCCTATGGCATTCGTAGCATCAACATGTTTCTGCCCTACTCTAAGGGCAAAAATGGCCAAGGGCATCCATCAGGACGGGTTCCATATGCTGTCAATACCCTGGTGACGACCTGTGAATCTCTTTTCAATGCAGCATGCAATTCTAATTAGCATCCGAGAGGAGTATTATACTTTCCTGATTAATGTATGGTACCTGATCGGCTGGTAAGCGGTACCTGTAAATGGAGACACATAGATACATATGTAACCAAGGTGCATAAGTGGAAATCACGTGGTGCATCTGCAAAAAAAACATGCGTGTTTCACTTCATTTTCTTAAATCATGCTAGAAATCGCCCATGACGCTTATTTAAGCGCAGGCTATCCTTCGTGAAATTTAGTGCAATACCTCAAGACCTGTGGAAGAGCACTCACACATTCAAAGTTCAAAAGTTCAAAAAATTCTTTATTCAACCTTAAAATAGAAGATCACAAAAGTTTTACAGTGTAAAAGATAGGGGTGGGGGAAGTATTCCACTCCTCTGGCAGAGTTCCTAGAGTTTTGCCCACTCCGTGCGGAGTTCGGAAAAACACGAAGTAATGCGTAGCGGAGTTTTTTCTCTTGTGCGACTCGCCAATGTTAAGTTGGTGAGAGAGAGAAATCGCGCGCTAGACCACCTCCCACAGGATTTCTGAACGGGGCAGTCGTAGCAGGTCGCTACCGCTTGCATTGAGAAAGCTGGCACTCACGTTGAGGAAGCTGCCGATGAATAAAAAATCTACTTGAGCTGCAGAAAGAAGCAGTGCCGTCTGGCTCTCCACATGATGCCATTTGCGCTGATTTTACAGAGCAGAAGAAATTCCTGGCGTTAAAAGCACCCGCCGCTAGCAGAACTCCGTGTAGCGTGGCGGAGTTGTTTCAGCATTTTGCTGAGCTCCGCATAGCATGACTCCGCGAACTCCAGTAAAAAGGACAATAAGTAATGACAATAAAATCAGGAATTGCAGATAAAAAAATACAATCACAAAAGTTAAGAAAACATTAGAGTTAAGGTACACAGATGTCATAATTATACAGATGTCATAATTACTCTTACTTAAATAAATCCAAGAAATACGCTGCTAAAAATTCAATCACAAGAGTGAATAAACCATGGGGATTAAGATGCACAGAGGTATGAATACTCTTATTTTAATAATAGTCAATAAAACCTAACAGCAATTAATCACTAGACAGGCAAAAAGAACCATCTTGCTGTGCCAAAACACATGAAATACCATCTCATAAACGAAAGACGAGCATCCCTATGTATGTTTCAGAAAGGCTCACAGCATGTTATACAATTCGTAGAGGCAAGGCAGGTGTTGAGATTTAAAACAGCCTATGGGACAACGATCTTCAGAGATAAAATGGCAGCCTGGCTGGACAGGGCATAGTCGTCTTGCTACCGTAGAGTGTTCTTGATACCAAACTCCACATCGCACGCTCAAATCAGTATGCAATTCAAGCTGACATCACAGCAGTGGCTACTGAAAGCTACGTTCGCAGCTTCTTGCTTAAAAGCCAAGCAGGCCCAGGGGAACACTTTAAAGAGCCTCATTTGGTTACTAATAAAAAACCTGGTAACAAATTGGAATACATTTCTAACGCACTGTGTGGAGATATTGGACGCACAAGAAATCTGGAAAAGCTCACTACCTACAGCTATCACGGTAAGACTATTAATAAAACAAGCAAAATCATTGTCGGCTGAACGTGATGTATTGGCATTAAAATATTTAAGTCATGGCAGTTGGGCGTCAAAACTCTACAATTGTGGGGCAATGCTGTACTATCTTTCGACTTCCCTCAAGCCAATAATGAAGCACCAACTAATGAGGCTACGCTTTGGCTTAGTTCCTTTGCTGGCATGTAGGTACGGTGGGAGCTACCCGGGTGAGAAGGACACACAGTGCCGCCTTTGCGGAAAGGAGGAAGAATCATTAAATCATGTTTTATGTGTCTGCAGGAAATTGTCCGCTTTAAGGAAATTCTGGCTCTGCCACATTTGGCGCTTTATAAATGTTCAGACTTGCCAAGATTCATTAGGAGAGTGTATGAGAGGTGACTCGGTGCAATTGACCGCACGTTTTAAGAAATGTATCACAGCGGAAATAACCTTGATGAAGCCTGAACATTCCCCTGAATTTTAACGCAACCTGCATACTAACCCGAGCACCTTCTTCTAATTTATGGTGATTTTAATCCTATGTCCCTGGTGAGGAATAGGATTACAAAGTGTCTGTAAGGTAATACCAGTTTTATACTCGTACAGTTTTCTTTAAAAAAAAAATTAAAAAACTAATTGCAATGATTTTATGTAATTGTGCAATAAAAACTTTATCTATCTAAAACAGCAGAGATTTAGGCAAAAAAGTACACTTTTCAGGAAACTTCCAACACCTTTAAAAATATCATAAGATTCCAGCTGTTGCAAGGTAATCAGAGCCACTCTTCATTTGCTAAATTTGTATTTCCGCAGAAAGGGCAATAAAAATCGTATAGTGAGGGGAAAGTAATACTTACAAAAGAAAAGAAAGTGTAGCAGGGTCTGAGAGGACTGCTCATCGCATGGGCAGATACAGATGTCTGAGGGGGAAAACTGTCCTAATGGAAAACATAGTAACCATCTGACCGGACTCTAAAACGGGCTAGCAGCATTCTTTCCCACGTGCCTTGGTTCAAGTAAGGTGCCACTCCATAGTCGTTTACACAAGGCAATATTCTCTTACAGCTGGTTTCATGACTTTAAGGCCCTCCCTCTGTGCCTCTCTGAAGGAGAAGAAACAGTCTTTAACCCAACCTTTATCCTGCTTAGTGATGCGCTCCGGGTGTTCATAAATATAGGGACAACCTAAGGCAAGGACAGTCTCTCTGATATATTTTAACCAGAGGATTTTTGTCCCATTTGCACAGGAGAGACAATCCAAAATATTTACCCAGTTCAGATCGGCTTCTTCGTTCACCCTAATTGAGCACCATAGTAGTAGCGGGATGAGCTTTATAAAATCCACCACATATTCTAAACCTAGCTCTTGATGAGAGACAAAATGTGAAGTGGACAAAGGAACCCAAGCGTACGCCTACAGACTCTATTTTCCTGTACTATGGACTTCCCTATAGCCCCAGATCCCAGAGCCATAGGTCAATGTATCGAGACACTTCCTCTTATATATTTCAATAAGGGGTGCAATGGGTTTTTTCCCCTTAGAGGCAGTTAATGACAAGATAGTGCCCGCAGCCTGCGTAAAACGATCAGTCCTGTGCCTAATGCTCAGGGCCCAGTTGCACGCATCATTAAACATCAGCCCAATGTATGGGAACTGACTTAGTTTTTCTGCTAGCCTTCGCCTTCCCTCAATGTGTATGCTTCATGGTTTGGTATTTTTTGGGCTGCTGATCAAGATATAGGTTTTAGTGAAGTTAGTCTCGAGATCAAGCTCTTTTATAAATATCACAAACCTGGAGATTAACTTCTTGGTGCCATTGACTGTCCTGACAGGCAATACAGCATCATCCACATAGAGGAGTGTGAGCAGGGTTTTTTTGTTAACCTGTGGCACATCAGCCGCAGCATTCCCAAATCAACTTTCAGGTCGTTTAGACATAATAAAAATCTTATTGGGGTTAGTACGCAAGCTTGTTGCACTCCCCGTTTAATTGAAAATGATGATGTTCACTCCCGGTGATCCCCAAACCTGACAGATGCTGTTAAATTCCTATGTAGGTGCCTCAAAAAGGCAACCAGGTCAGCCTCGAGACCTAGGGAGATTAACTTGTCCCAAAGTTTAGACCTGTTTACGCAGTCAAAGGCACTTGTGGGGTCCATGAAGGCCAACTGTAGGGGGCCCCCTTTTGCAAATTTATAATTGGTCACCAGGAGATGTAAGTTTAAGCACTGTTCAGTAGTGCCCAGGCTTTTCCTGAAGCCATACTGAGCTGGAGAGAGGATGTTTCTCTCAGTTATCCACTTCAGTAGTTGGTCCAATATCACTCTCCTCACTTTTTTGGTAACAGAGTCAATGAGCAAAATAGGCATATAACACTTAGGATCGTGGGCATTCCCCATTTTAAAGACTGGGGCAACTATGGACTTATGCCAGGATGGCGTGAACCCAGCCTTGCATGCAGAGGTAATGACATTAGTGATCACGGGGGACTGAAAACCTGGGTTTTCCTTGAAAAGCTCCATGAGGATTCCATCCGGCCCAGGGGCTTTCTTTGAGGGGCTGTTATTGATGGCTTCAGAGACCTCCTCAACTGAAAAGCCCAAATTCAAAGGTAGAGAGTAACCTTGCATTGCTCCTTCTGGAGTAGAGGTACTAGACCAGTATATTCCTCTAAAGTAATCTGTCCAGCTATCAGGGCTGTCATGAGACGCCCCAGTGGCAAGGCCAGCACCTACAGCCTTCCTGAAGGCCATGATGTTTTTGACCTGACAGGTAGTTACAAGGGCTTCCCACTTCTCATCCTTGAGCTCCTTCTTTCCTTTCTTTAAAGCCTAGGAATTGGCTTACCTATGTGTACTGATTACAGCCTGGTCCCTAGGGGTTCTTTTCAATACTTTGCATAAATTATCATTGGCAAACCTACAAACTCTGTCAAACCATGAATTGTTCCTAGTTACACTACGCCTAATGGGTTTGGTCATCATCTCCTTTATGCAGCTAGTTAGTTCAGAGAAACTACTTGGCACAACGGTTGGGTGAGAAGTCTGTAAGGAACAGCTAACAAGCAAAGCCATGCACACAGTGCCAACTTGCCTCATTACTAGCTTCATATCCGCAGAGTGCCAAATAAGCCTGCGTCCAGCATCTTTGGTGGTTAAAACCTGCAGACAGACCCTTGGCCTTTAACAGGTGATTTAATAACATGGGCTAGTGGGTTGTGGCCACTATAGATCATGTGCAAAAGAAACAATTGATGGACGGAATGCTGAACAATGCAAACATTCACCCCCAGCCACAAGGATCTGGGTTTAATCCATCATTATTTTGCTCACCACGCCACCCCAGTTTGGACCCAGCCATATGCAAATCAATCTTGACCCTGTTCCTTATGGGAACAGTCCACCCAGAACTGCCAAGCCAGGTCCTCCCTGGACCGGAAACAAGCATCCTGGGACCGGTTTTGGGGCATCACCCCTCATCAGCCAGGGTGGCTTGAATCCAGTGGCGCAGTGAGCACAGGAACCAAGTCTGGGCATACCCTCCCCACTTAGGGCAACAAATGCAAAAGAAACAATTGGTGGACGTAATGCTGAACAATGCAAACATTCACCCCCAGTCACAAGGATCTGGGTTTAATCTATCATCCTTTTGCTCACCACGCCACCCCAGTTTGGACTCAGCCATATGCAAATCTGTATTGTCCCTGTTCCTTATGGGAACAGTCCAGCCCGAACTGCCAAGCCAGGTCCTCCCTTGACCAGAAACAAGCATCTTGGGACCGGTTTCGGGGCATCACCCCTCATCAGCCAGGTGAGGTGTTGGACACCTCTGGAAAGAAACAAGGGAGGCAAATCCTTTGAAGTAGATTGTTTTAATGTAGCTCCAATTGTAGAGACCTCATCCTACAGACAACCACAGCAACTGATTGCTAATTCAAGTAACAACATTCCTAACCGTGGAACATTCTGTCATGGAACAGCAACCTTGGCAACAAAGTAGAACAGAGATTAGATTAGATAAGAGTAGAACACCACATCACCTCCCCCTTTACCAACCCTAAAAAAAAAAAAAAACACACACAAAAAAAACCCAAATGAAACAAAAGATAACCACAATCAAGAAACACAATCTTGCAAACAAATTGGAATTCTTCTCAGTCTATTAGACCTTCTTTCCACAACTTGTGGGGTGGGAGAGCCTTTCACACCAGGACCCTCACCAACACCTTTGGAAAGACACTTCACAATCCTGTTGAGATTCCAAATCCTGTGATCTTGGGTTTGAATGGCATTACCCAAGAGTTTGACCACCTTAATAGGCTACCAAATTTTGACTTACCAAATCTTCTTTCTGGAAGTTTAACTCTAACCCAATCGCCAACCATAACCACAGTTTTCTTCACAGCTTTTCTCGCATCAAAATCAATTTTTCTCCTCACCATCTTTTCTAACTCTCTGTTTTTCCAACCCTCAGTACAGTCCTCCACTGCACCAGTCTCCTTTCTTCTAGAAGTGACCCAAAGAGGCGTGACTTGGGTATTGGCCACCCTCCCTTTAAACAATCTAAAGGGTGAAACTCCAGTTGAAGAATGCGGAGTGAATCTGTATTCACACACCTTTTTCTTTACTGCTTCCTCCCAGTCACCACCAGAGACAATTGCTAACTGCATTGCCTCTTTAAGTACCTTCACAAACCTTTCAACAACGCCATTGCACTCGGGATGATATAGCGAAGCCCGCTTATGAACAATGCCTCTCTCTCTCAAAAAAGCTTCGACCATAACAGAGGTGAATTGAACTCCGTTGTCAGACAACACAGATGCTGGCAACCCTTCACTCGCAAAAAGATCCTCCACGAAATTAATGACAGCTCTAGAATCAACCGAATTGACAATTTTTACTTCCGGCCACCTGGAAAACATGTCAATACAGACTAAAACATAGCGATCCTGTGTTCTTATCTTCACCGGACCCAAAATGTCCACAGCAACATCTACCCAGGGACCATTGGCTTGTTTCCTGATGATCATCGGTTGGGTCCTGCACTTGTGTATCTTGTCACTATTCAAACACTGAGGACAAGTACGTACACTTCTTTCTATGTGCACATCCATGGCAGGCCACCAATAGGCCTCCCTAATTCTTTCTTTAGTTTTTGCGATGCCCATATGACTCGCATGAGCGTTTGCCACCAATTTGTCACGTAGAGTTTCTGGCACCACTAGCCTGCTACCTCTCAAGAGTAAACCACTCCAAACAGGCAACTCCTCTTTAACACACCAATACCCCTTCAGTTGTTCAGTACAATCACGTTTCTCACACCAACCACTATGTACATAAGTAATGACCTGTTGTAAAACGGATTCAGCATTTAAACCATCCAACCATTTCACTTCAGTTAAAATGCCTTCGCTCACCACACAAACTTTCAAATCCTCTTCAACATCCTCACCTGCAAAACAATCATCAGTATCACAGGATTCCAGAATATCCGATCCACCCAATCTAGACAAACAATCAGCTAGAATGTTATTTGAACCTGGTAAATAGGAGACATCAAACTCAAAGTAATGCAGCGCAACTACCCATTTCCTTATCCTGTGAGAAACGCAATCAATACCTTTCTTTCCAAACACCTCCTTTAAAGGTTTGTGATCAGAAACAACCAAAAAATGTTTCGCCTACAGAAACTTTTTCAATTTGCGAATTGCCCAGTAGACCCCCAAGGCTTCCTTTTCAACAACCAAGTAATTGCATTCTGCTCCTCTAAGTGGCCTAGAAATAAACAAAATGGTGTTGTCAAAATCTTTACCAGACTGTAACAAAACGGCACCCAATCCTTTACAGCTGGCGTCGGTCATAATGTATGACTCTTTGGAAGGGTCAAAGCTAGCTAAATTGGGAGCCTCATTCAAACACTTCTTAATTAGATCAAATTCTTCACAACAAGATTGACTCCAAACAAACTCATGTCCTTTCTTCAAAAGCTCTCTCATACATTCAGTCTTCTGCGCAAAACATGGCACAAATTTGTTGTAGAATTCCGCAATGCCTAAGAATTTCACAAGTTCCTCTTTGTTCTCTGGATAATTGAGATGAGAAATAGCATCTACTAAAGAGGGTCTGGGCCTAATACCTGAGCCCGAAACCAAATGACCCAAATACTCGATCTCACTCACATCAAATTTACATTTATCAAGTCTTAGAGTGAGACCTGAGTCTTGTAGCTTGGACAACACTTCCATCAACCTTTTGTTATGTTCATCCAAATTTACTCCATGGATAAGAACATCGTCCTGGTAGATTTTAACCCCATCAATGCCACCCAGGAGATTCTCCATCACTCTTTGAAACACCGAGGCCACAGAGATTAGGCCAAACGGCATCCTGAGGAATTTAAAAGTTCCGAAAGGAGTGATGAAAGCAGTGAGATCTTGGCAAGAGGAATGCAATTTAACTTGATGATAAGCCGAGGAGAAGTCCAGCGTTGAAAAATGTGTGGCACCACCCAAAGAAGATAACATTTCTGATATATTGGGAAGAGGGTAGTGGTCCACAACAACGGCTTTGTTCAGTTCCCTCAAGTCGATGCATAACCTGGCCTCTCCGTTGGCCTTGCGAGCCATCACAACCGGAGAAACCCATTCAGTGGCTTCAACCTCTTGAATAACCCCATTCTTCAACAGCTTGTCTAACTCAGATCTCATTTTTCCTTTCACTAACAAAGGTACATTCCTAACTTTTGCAACTCTAGGAGTGGTACCAGACTTTAACTTTATCAGATGTACATAGCTTTTGAGACAGCCCAATTTGTTGTTGAAAACACTAGGAAATCAAGAAATCCAAGGATCACCAACAGATACAGTAGCAACAGCAGGCAACTCTCTCAAGCACACAGAGGGAGACTCATTAGGATCTAAGTAAACATGCAAGTCACGCTGGTGACTCCAGCTGATCAGAGAATCACCTTTCATTGAGACATAGATTTTTCCTGCAGTCACTCTTCCTTTAAAATCAATAGTACCCCAAAAATAACCTAATAAGTCAATGATCTGTCCACCATAGCCTCTTGGTATGATGTCAGGCTTAACTAGGTCTACCTTCCCTGAAAGTTGCTTCTCATAAAAACGTTTGCTATGAGTGTAATTCTCGCACCAGAGTCAAATAACATTTCAACGGAGTTATCATTGACCAACACATGTTCAAATGGACCATCAACTGTTTGATTCCTAACTTGACAAACTATTACGTCTTGATCGTCATGGTCATAAATGTCAACTTCTCTGACCTTCTTCTGATCCTTACCGGACCTGCAACACTTAGAAAAATGCCCTTTTTTTTTGCATAGAGAACAAACAGCTTTCCATCCTGGACAGTCCTTAAAGTTTGCCATGTGGCCTGAGTTTCCACATCTGAAACACTTACCCTGAAATGTTTTAGTGTTCACGTAGGGGCGTGGGAATTTTGTTGTATTAGAGATGCTATCAGAAATAGCCTTATGAGATTTATCAGAGGATTGAATCTTCACTTCTTTAACTACTTGATTGTCCCACTTAGGACTAATAGTGTCCTTCGAATTGCCTCAACGCAGACTTTAGAATGTTCATGCATTTTCAAGGTAGTAATAACCTCTTGAAGAGGAGGATTATCTTTTTGCCAAAGACTTTCTTTTGCTTTATCTATAGTACAACCCAACATTAACTGGTCCCTCAACCTTTCGTCTAGACTTCCTGCGAAAGAACAAGTAGATGCTAGCTTGCGTAATACAGTAATATACTGTTCAACAGATTCTTCTTGCCTTTGCATTCTCTTCCCAAAGTGATAACGCTCTAAAATCATACTCACCTTGGGAAGATAATGCAAGTTCATTTTTAAATACAAATTTCGTATTCATTCAATGTGGCAGATTCATTGTCAGGAAGATCTGGGAGGTGTTCAAACACTTCTTGCCCCTCAGATCCTAAACAATGCAAAAACAAAGAAGACTTTCTTTCAGCACTTAACGATGTGCCACAAACACTGGCATAGTTTGAGAATACCTTCTTCCATTTTAGCCAGGGGATAGGAGGGTTCCCAGGAGCTGATAGAAAAAATGGAGGAGGAGTGACGTTTTGCATGACAGCAGATACAAAAAATCAGGCAACTGTAAAAAAACAAATGGCGTGCTGAAAACGTGGGTAATGAAGTATTACAGTGAATAGAGTATCTGTAGTCTGTTCACAAAAGATAACAAGAATAAAACAAAGTATTTGAGATGTGTAAACCAGCGCTGAATAGAAGAATCTGTAGCTTGAATGAACAGATAAGTGCTGGTGGAGATAGAATTTAAGCTGTGCAAATCAGCGTTGAAAACAAGCCAAACCTGCACCGAAGCTGTGCAGATCAGCGTGCGTGAGTGAAAGCAAACTCACTTACCAACAACACAGGTTTAAGTAACCTGCAACCAAGCTGTGCAGATCAGCGTAGGATGTAGCAAGGAGGACTCTTCGCTAATTCAGCCAAGGTTGTAATAAGACGTGGCGTGGAGGTGAAGAGAAGGTCGCTGCTGAGACGAAGAGTGCTGCTCGTCTGTTGACAGCAACAGCAGCAGGGAGAGCAGATCAGAGAAGGTCGCTGCTGAGACGAAGAGTGCTGCTCGTCCGTTGACAACAACAGCAGCAGGGAGAGCAGATCGTCGTGGCAGGGTCAGGCAGCAAAGACAATATTCTCACAAAATGGCCGCGGACGTGACGTGACGTCCTTACGTGGCAGAGAAGGTCGTCGCAGCAGGGTCAGGCAGGGTAAGTAGGTGAATTTCTCCCAAAATGGCAGCCGACGTGGCGTTGTGTCTGAGTGTTGTGGAGAAGCTAGGAAAGACTTAAGATGGCCGGAAGCGTAACGTGACGTCAGGGTTACGCTGAGGCCAGGCAAGCTAAGTCAGACACACCAACTGCCGCTGCACCCTTCCGATGCAAAATGAGGAAACAGACACTCAGAGCGTACCTCGAAGTGTACGAACACAGAGCAGGAGTCAGCAAGACCACGAGACTCCGAAGTGCAGCAAAATCCAAGGAGGAGACCACCAGAGACTTCTCCAAACGGCATGAAAGTGGAGGGAGGCAATTAAAAATATCGTAATGTGGCTTGAACTTGAAAGAGAACACAGCAAGCCATCCTTGAAGAGACGAAATTGCCAGGGAAGCGCACGAAGAGTCCAGAAGAATGACGGTAAGAAGTACACTTTAAATCTTGAATATGTCGAGTTGAGGTCTCTTGGAGTTGAATGAAGATGATTTTCGCTCGTCGCCAAAATGAGGTGTTGGACACCTCTAGAAAGAAACACGGGAGGCAAATCCTTTGAAGTAGATTGTTTTAATGTAGCTCCAATTGTAGAGACCTCATCTTACAGACAACCACAGCAACTGATTGCTAATTTAAGTAACAACATTCCTAACCGTGGAACATTCTGTCATGGAACAGCAACCTTGGCAACAAAGTAGAACAGAGATTAGATTAGATAAGAGTAGAACACCACACCAGGCTAGCTTGAATCCAGTGGGTCAGTGAGCACGGGACCCACGTCTGGGCATACCCTCTCCACTGACAAATGCAAAAGAAACAATTGATGGATGGAATGCTGAACAATGCAAACATTCACCCCCAGTCACAAGGATCTGGGTTTAATCCATCATTCTTTTGCTCACCACGCCACCCCAGTTTGGACCCAGCCATATGCAAATCAGTCTTGAACCTGTTCCTTATGGGAACAGTCCAGCCCGAACTGCCAAGCCAGATCCTCCCTGGACCGGAAACAAGCATCCTGGGACTGGTTTCAGGGCATCACCCCTCATCAGCCAGGCTAGCTTGAATCCAGTGGTGCAGTGAGCATGGGACCCACGTCTGGGCATACCCTCTCCACTTAGGGCGACAAATGCAAAAGAAACAATTGATGGACGGAATGCTGAACAATGCAAACATTCACCTCCAGTCACAAGGTTCTGGGTCTAATCCATCATTCTTTTGCTCACCACGCCACCCCAGTTTGGACCCAGTTATATGCAAATCAGTCTTGACCCTGTTCCTTATGGGAACAGTCCAGCCCAAACTGCCAAGCCAGGTCCTCCCTGGACCAGAAACAAGCATCCTGGGACCGGTTTCGAGGCATCACCCCTAATCAGCCAGGTTAGCTTGAATACAGTGGCGCAGTGAGCACGGGACCCACGTCTGGGCATACCCTCCCCACTATAGATCATGGGCATGACTGTTCCCCCCGGATAAGGGGGAGCATGCCCTGGGAAACAAACACATAGTCAATTACCGAACCACATCCTCTCCCTGTATAGGTCAGAGTAAGGGAGAAAATCGAAGATGGGACTGCACTTTCAAGATCGTGAGTTGCCAATAAGGTGTACAAAAAATGTCCTATACGATCCGTGTCACCCTCCTGTATGTCTTCATTTAGGGATGGTGCAAAGGTAGCAGCGGAGATGTAGGGAATAGTCCCTACTTTGGCGTTAAAGTTGCCAGCCAGAATTTAATTAAAGTCACCCCCTAAATATGCTTTTTTATCGGATACTCTTTCAGTCAGGGTAAATAACTCTTGCAGATTTTGGTTATCCCTGTTGGAAAAATCATTATTATAGAAATTAACCATTGTAATCTCAAAATTAGTTCCAAAGCTCAAATCGAAGGCCTGAATGGTATCCCACTCCCGTTGGGAGTGGAACAATTTTACACCCAATACCTATTTTAAACCAAGCGGACAGACCACCCTTGGCACGACCAGAGGGAGTTGCAGGAAGGCTATAACAAGTAAATCTCTTGTTACATATATTATTAGGTATCCACATTTCCTGTAGTAAAACAATGTCAAATGTGTTAACCAAGGTACGCCATTCCGCGAAAAGTAGCTTTGAGGCCAAGCCTGCAATATTCCAGCTTAAGAAAAGCAAATTAGTGTCACCATTACAGGATGGGGAAGAGCCAAACCATCCTTGTTGGCAGCAAAATTGCTTTGGGTGCTATCGGGAGCTTGGGTGACCATGTGTACTGGACCATGAGAGGAAGGGCTTTGGGAAGACCTATAGGACAGGGGTAGAAGGCTTTCGCGTTGGACTTGTGTATTCGACTTGTCCAAGGGGGAGAAGGTGAATGTGTAGCTTGAGGGTGTTAAATCCATGTGTGTGGGCTCCTTGCCTGAATCAGCTGCTGTACAATCATGCTCCCTTTCACCCTGTCAGTGATTGTCCTCCATTCCAACAAGTGCCATAAAGCTGTTCCCATTCAGGGGCTGCAACACCCCTTGTGGAAGAAAAGAAAGATGGGGAGGCTTGACTGGGCATTAGGTTCCAAATGTTTTTAAAAATATTCCAATGGAAGGATCTTTAACAAACTTGGTTTTACATGACCACCCCTGGCTAGTGCCAGAATCTCCCCGGCTACAAAGGGCCTTCGAAAATTAACAATTATGCAGTCTCCAGAGAACTTCCTAGGCAAATGCCTGATTCCTCCAACTCTGCGCACAAAGAGGATTTCATCTTAGATATTACTGGGGCATCTTACGTTAACAGTGAGCCAGTGACACACTTTGCTTTTAAGTTTCATTGTTGATTCTGTGGCACCTGGGATCAAACTCGGGACGTTGTCTAGGATAGTCTGAGCAGGAGGCTGGAGGAAGGTTGATTACTAGAAGAGGTTTGGAGCAAGTTTGCCTTTCAACTAAGCGGTTACTAACATGGGGAGGAAGGTTAGAGCTGCTGTCCCCCTGGTTGTTGACCTACAGGGATTCCTGCAAGTGTTCTAGGTCTCTGTAGGTATCTTTGCCCCTTACACTGCCTCAGGCAGAGTCAGTGGTGCGGGCAGAGAACCGCTTTCGTGAAGCCCGTGCTGCGAGATGCAAGATGTGCTTTTGAGCATGTGGGCATTGGCCCGCTCCATCCTGGAAGCATTGCAGCTGGGGGACAAAGTCCCTGCCCAGGGAGATCAGGTAGAGTCAGTGTTGCAGGCAGGGAACCACTTTTTAGCGCGTGGGAAATGGCCCACCCCTCCTGGAAGCGTTGCAGCTGGGGGACGAAGTCCCACCCCAGCGAGATCAGGGAGAGTCAATGGTGCGGGCAGGGAACCACCTTAGTGAAATCTGTGTTGCGGGATGCAAGACGTGCTTTCGAGCATGTGGGATATGGCCCAACCCCTCCTGGAAGCACTGCAGCTGGGGGACAAAGTCCACTCCAGCGAGGTCAGGCAGAGTCACTCACACATTAATTCTGTGATGGTAGTGTACCAAGTGGTCACTGCAAATCATGTGGTTTAAAAACAATCAAAGTGAGCCGTGGTATCACGGCTGGCATATTTGACAAAGTTAGGCATGCACTTATCATAAGTAGTCATTGTAACTTACCCATACGGGTATATTGTCAGAGCCCGCAGGGGACGGAGGGAAGTTATCCCTGTAGTCAGACACGGTTGCGCATACGATATTGGCAAACAGAGGATATTACAACAAACAAACAAACGCAGGCACATTAGTTACAATGAGGCCATTGCTCAGAAACCCAGAAATCCACAACGTGGCATTTGTTGTCTGGGACTACTGTCCCTTTACTCACGTCTTCAAGGGTCCCAAAAAGGCCCGTATACCTTCTTGGTTCCCCACTCGGCCAGCTTTCTGTACAAAGAAAGCATACTGGGCCAAGTATTTAACTTCCCGCGCTGATCCCAGCTGTAACCAGTTATGGTCGCATGGTGTGACGTGAGATGCGTCAGATGCGACCGGAGGCTAATGGGGAAAGGAGTTTGTCCCCCCTTTGTGTAGAAACACACTTGGGAACGAGGGATAGAGCCGACTAATAACATTGCATCATACAAATGGTCATAACTGGGCATCGATCCTTGTGAAATTAGACAAAAGTACCTGCCATGCTGTTATGGAGATTTTGCTAATTCAATTCAATATTAAGATTTGGATCTCAAATGAGGTTCATCAAAAAATAAGACAAATTACACTAAAATTGAGTCTCAATTCTGTCATAATAATACTATTAAGTAAATCCTTCACACACAATCAGTTAAATCGAATTAAATACATACGTAATTTCATTATAATTAAAACTTCTGTGAATAAAATCAATTCATAAAAATTAGAGAAAAAAATTACAATTTTGTGCAAATGATCCTCTCCCTTATAGCAGCAGAGATTATGTGCAAATTACTCCCGAGAAAATAAAATCAATGACAGTCATAACAGAAGTCTGCATCTAGACTCGAAATGTACATTCTTGCCAATAACAACTACCGGGGGCCAAAACAATGAACTTATGTCCTCTTTTAATATCCCATGAATCCGTAAGAAGCTTCCCCCGCATTATAGCAATCAATACATATAAATTACTCCACAAGAAAACAGTCCCATGAATTTCTTCCCCTCATGCAGCAATACTCTGAAAGAATTAAAATTAGCTCATAAACTCCTTTAAAAAGTTAAATATTTTTGTACATATTTCGTTCTTTGGTTTAAAAAGAAACTCGTGCTGTTGCTACGGTTTTAACATTATCTTTATCCTGCAGCATTTAAGGTCTCTCTGAAAACTAACAGTACAGCTAGTACTCTTTAAAAAGTTTATAAATTCTAAATGGGAAAGGGAAGTCGCGGACTCTTCCTGTACATCAAAGTAATTCAACGCTAAAGTAAAATCACGGGAGAAGGAATATTTGTCTGGTTCCGAACCCAAAATGTCCTGGTTCAAAAAGCCCTTTATAGATTCCGACTCACTATTCTTTAACTGATAGCCCCACGGAATCACTCGAGCTAATCCTTGAACATATGAGTTTATCACGCTGAATTCTAACCTCATAGCAGGGGTCGAAACAGATGTATTAAAATTACATAATTTACGCAAGATCTAGCCTTCTATCTTTTCAAGGAAGCCCGATTTTTCTCTCTGAATAGATTCAATATCGTATAATAATGTTGGAGGGACTTTCACTTTAAAAACAGAAAGCATTTGCATAAAATGCCTTCGGCCCATTACGTTATAGAATGCGTGTAACCCGTTTGCATGCGAGACAGCTTTGCAGGAGGAGTGTTCGATATGGGCTTTATCCTTTATGCCGCCAGTTACCATTTTCCCTAAGTAAAGGTAAGAATTTACAATCTCAAGTTTCTCTAAGCCAATACTCCAAACATATTTGAAATTCTTTCCATGTTTCTACTTTTTAAAATCAAGATTTCACTCTTGGAAACATTTATCTTCAGATATTGTACAGCAGTATACTTCTGAAGGGACATTAGCTTCTTATTCAACCCATTAGGAGTTAAATCCATAATTACAATATCGTCTGCGCACATCGGACTGGAAAAGGGACGGCCACCTATCTTCGGGCATTCACCCTTGTTGGGAGCAAAGCAATTGGGTAAATCTGCAACGTACAGAGAGAAAGGTACAGGGGCCAACAAACATCCTTGCTTCCACCCATTTTTTGTTGTTATCACAGAAGATAATCCTTCATCTCCCCCTAATAGCACCTGACACCAAGTAGAAGAGTGTAAAGCAATAAGTGTTTTTGTTGTTGTCACAGAAGATAATCCTTGATCTCCCCCTAATAGCACCTATTTCACTAAAAATAAAATGAATGCCCTTATGATTAAAAAGGCAGTTTAAAGCGCGGTGGTAGGCGCTTATATCCATATTCCTTACTGCAAATGGTCATTACTGGGCAAAAATCTGAAAATAGCTTAGAATCACATTAAATTAAGAGTAGTGTCAAAGCCATGCTAATTCCAGGTAATTATTTATATTATATTTCATATTTATATTAATATATATAACGTTGAGATAGAAGCTCTGTGTTGGGCATTATAGTTGCACGATTTCTCATCCAGTGATCCGGGGGCACTGAAGGAACTCGGCACAGAGGTGCATCGCTAACAATCACAGGATGAATGTGTGAGTGTTCTTCCACAGGTCTCATCGTGTTGCACTAAATTTCACGAATCGACTGGCGATTTCAAGCATGATTTAAGAAAATTAAGTGAAACAAGCATTGGTGTTTTTTCGCAGGTGCACCATGTGATCTCCACTTTGCACCTTGAAAACATATGTGTTTATGCTTTTCCATTTACAGGTACCGCTTACCAGCCGATCAGGTACCATACATTGACCAGGCAAGTATAATTCTCCCCTTGCATGCTAATTAGAATTGCATGCTTCAGTGAAAAGAGATTCACAGATCATCACCGGGGTAGTGACAGCTTATGGAACCCATCCTGACGAATGCACTGGACCATTTTTGGCCACAGACCATGTTGACGCAGCGAGGGTTAAAGGACCATTATATCCTCCAGTGTCCCTCTATACTGATTTTATACTTTGCCCATCCACCCCACTAATAAAGGGATAACTGGGTGTGCATGAGACTTTTTTTTATACTTAGCTTCCCCCGACACATCGGGGTTCATCCTGGCTTTTACCTGAACCCGATGATGATGAAGAATGCCAGTACTAGAGTGGGTGAGGGTTAAACATAAAAAGAAAACAGCTAATTTTTCTTTGTTCACAAAGGTGATATTTATCAGTTAGGTGCACTCTAGTTTTGTTTAGGCAGAGGGATACCCTCATTTTTTTGTAAACATGGAACAGAAACCTAGATTCAAAGGTGAAGCAAAACTATATATGGTCAGTATTGATGTGCATATTGACCTATACTGATGTAAAGGCAGGTTCGTAAAGGGCCCTCGTGAGGGGCATCTACTGGCAGGATGACATAATCCTGACACCCCTTGTTGTTCATCCACATAATGCCAGCTTATTTTACCATTGTAGCTGCGACAATTGTGCCCCTTTAAAAAACAGTGGTTGCCATATTGGCACCTTGTGAAAGTAAATGCAGATTTTCTGTGTCCGGGAACACCGGACCTGGATTATTACCACACGACACATGTGTTTAATGGATGCAGAGTTTCTGATGTTCCACCCTGGAAGTACTCTGCAGCTCCTAATCAGGGCTTTGGAGTTGTTATATACTTTACCTTTATCTGTGTTTACCAAGAGATGGCTCATGCATAGCTTCTAGCATGACTAGCAGTATTTCCAACCTAAAAGGTGTATTTGACAGAAAGTCATCTACATAAAGTGAACGATGTAGGCACTGTGTTCACACCTTCAATAGGAAGAACTGTGTTACAACAAGAGCATCTGTTCAATCTGTTATATTGTGTAAGAGCATATTAAATAATGTTTGCGAAGCATATTCCTGTATTAGTTTATCAAAAAGAAATTATGTTAGAGACCCATCAATAGTGTCCTTTATGTTAGTACTTATATTGAAATTACATTTTACTATTAAATTAAGTCACGTAAAAGATATACCCATTTATTCAAAGTTTACCCACCACTTACTATTTAGTTAGATTATAATTTCAAATTACCATAGCTAAAAAGAGGATTTGCAAATATTTTACACCATGCTCAGAAATAAATCCATCATCTTCGGTTCAATTCTGGTCCTTTTCCGTAAAGACCATCGTCTTAATCTTGGTTTAGATATTATGGATTGCCTCTAATTTTTCAATGTTAAGCGGATCAGTTAGACCCCTGCCAAAGAGATAGAGGACCTCTCCTCTATGTACCTCTGGCAGACCACCCACCAAATTTAGAGAGGCGTATTGTGTGGTGAACCATTTTCTCCCTCTGATTGGGGGCACTGATCATTTTTTTAGAGGAAAGATATAATTTAGAAGAAGGCCTGCCCTAAAAAGCTGGGTATTCTAGCACATATTTGCCACTAGCCTAAGGGTGGATGGGTGTGCTGTTTATTTCCAGTAGTGGGGGCAGTAGATTCTCGCTCGCCTCTTAATGAGGTGAGGGAACTGCATATGTGGCTCCCACACCACTCTACACGAGGCACTGATATTAGCAGTAGATGTTTTTTTTGTTCCCTCAGCTCAGGATACTGGTGACATTGAAGATATGACTTATATATAAAATGCAATCCTTAAACAGGTTTGCTTTTTGTGCTGTGGTCAGCATGGGGACCCAATTAGGGGATGGCAACAAACGACTTACATTACTCAGCCCGAATGTTTCTATCAAAATGTCCTGGTCAACCAACATGGCCATTCTTTTTAACATTGAACCATCAGCCAATCGACATTAGTCGGGTAACCGCATTCTATTTGTGATTTTTGTATTTATAGAAGGTGATCAGGAAACATGTCAAAAGGAAATTGTCACATCACTGTGACACTGTTCCTAATTAGTGCAATCTAATATAGGAAATCGATGTCCTGCAACCAAATGATAGCATAATATTCTGACTGTACTATTTACTTAAACAAAGTGTTTTGGTTACCGATTACAGATTTCTCATGCAATTATGCTGGAGTCCTTTTGATACAGTCGTGTCCGTAATTAAATACATTTTGGTTACTAATGATCATTATCAGTCATTACTGTCAATTGGTGTCAGAGATTGTGATTAGAAATAAAAGTATGTGCAATTGTCGGCAATGAACCAAATGCATAATCGGGCTACCTTCCAGGAGCTTTAGATCCAGATTGCTCACTTATACTAATGTGGTATGTTCATGAACATTAGCATCAAGCATCATTCCAGGGACAGGTACTCTGAACTCATACAAACCCATAAACGTACTCTGTAAGTTTGTAATCATATGTGAAATGTTCAGGATCTCATCTACAGCCATGCACAGGGTTACACAGGGAGCAAATGGTTTTGTACTGGTTTCTAGCGCTACAGCTGGTTAGTCTGATCAGAAATTGTATTTGCTTGGGATTTTCAATTTCATTCATTGTTGACTTTTAGCTAGTAAGTGAGAAGACAAAATATATGAAATGCAGAAACAATGCACATGCAACAGACACAAATAATTTTGGGCCAGATGTAGGTGGCCAAATAGCGAGCGCCGTTTGCAATCGCTATTTGGCTGCAAGCAATGTAGGTGAGTTTAAACCTACTAGCAAAATAAGGAATCGCAAAATTGCGATTCCTTATTTTGCTCTTGCATTTAAGGAATCGCAAATTGCGATTCCTTAAATGCAATGTAAGTAGCACAAAAGAAAGTGCACTTTAGCCTTAAGGAATCGCTAATTACCACCAACTTCACGTTGGTGGTAATTAGCGATTTCCTTTAAAAAAGCACTTTTTGCTTTTTTAAAGTGCCATGTGGCACACATTCATGCCCTTAGGGCATGTATGTGCGTCACGTGTGCACACATGCACATTTCAGGGGTGCAACAGGGTGTCCTTTTGACACCCTGGCACCCTTGAACTAGCTCCCGCTATTTGCGATTCTTTAATAGCGAATCGCAAATAGTGAATATCTTCCCATTCATTCCTATGGGCCTCCTAGCCCATAGGAATGAATGGGTAGGTATTCCTTATTAACGAATCTCAATTTGCGATTCGTTATTAAGGAATATTAAGGAATCGCTAATATTTAAGCGATTCCTACCTACATTCAATTTTGCGAGTCCTTAATAGCGAATCGGTAAAATTAGCTATTAAGGACTCGCAAATTTGATTTTACCTACATCTGGCCCTTTGGCCTGTATTATTCCCCATTACTGAAAAAAACAACTGCAGTTCATGTGCACAAGCTCGATGGTAGCAAGGCAGAATGTGGAGTTGTGCAGCTGAGTTTTTGCACCCAAATTTTGCATCACAGTCTATGTGATTCCCTCTTTAATGCAGTTTTTTTAACTATATGACTGCCTCAGCTATTGAACAAGTACCCTATGCCCTCAACACCTTCCTACACGGCGCTTTGAGGCATTACTAAATCCAGTATCACCAGAAATTGTATTCCTCTGCTTTAGACCCTGTGGCAGACTCTGTGACCTCTTGAAGTCTGTGTCCCAAGGACAAGCCAGTTCTAAGCTATGTTATCTTTGGACCAGACAACTGTGAATGAAATGTCTGTTAGAAAAATATACTTCAATGTATTCTTGCAACCTGGGCCTAGCGTTTGAACTAAAAAATCTAGTTGGGAGGAGTTCTCGAACAACATTATACAATAGTTTGTCACTAATATGGTGTTCTATGCCTGAAACACTTCAGGTGTTAGAGAGGAGATGAGCATGCTGGCTCACGCACACAGGAGGGGATCAATAGTACTAGTCAAATCAAAGTAAAATAGAAGACAATTCACAGCCATCCAAAGGTATATGGCGTTTGATTCCATATTGAACATTAGGCTTCATCCCTAAACTTTGCAGCTGAGTTTTGGAATCTTGTTTTACTTCCATTTAACTAATTAAATTAAGTATCTGTAGATAAAAAGTTCAGGACTGGAGACAGAGTCCTTAACACCCTGGAGTGATGTGGTCACACTCCTCCGGATTGCTGTGGATGAGCAGTCAAGGAGTAGCTCAAAGGAGGTGGGATGAAATTTGAGTCAAGATTCAGTGAACTATAGGTATCACAGCTGCAATAAAATATGTGAATGCCCAGCCAGACTCGGGAGGTTTCTATAAGGTTGTAACCCTTTAATTATATCTCAAAATGTTTCTAGATAGATAACAGGGAGGCCAAGCAGTCAAACATATAACACACCAAAGGCACAAAAAAAAGCTGAGGGAGTAGAAATACAGTGATAAACCAGGATTCCTGGATGTAGAAGTTATTAACGTTCTCAAAACACCACAACCCTCTTGAATGAAGGAGTCTATAGATTCAGTCTTCGAATGATACTTACCCTCTCATAAAATGTATTATTTGTTTTCATGTTTAGAGCAAACTGCCTGTAATTTGCTGGAGAGTGAATAATAGTTGGGCACAGGTCCTGAAGAAGGCGGTCTATACCAATTTAATCCCTGAAACATACGTTGACCGTTACCTGAGACCCCCGGCTGGGACACAACGAAGGAATACTGTAAAAATTGCGATCTCATTGCTGTGTTGCCAAGAAAATTACTGGGGGAAGATACATTTGCCTCTCTTTGGGGTTCTTTGTATGTGTATGTGTATGTGTATTTGTTGTGGTGTATTGTGTGAATGTGAGAAAGAAGTGGGGTTTGCGATGTTGAAGATCTATGTTTTTAGTAAATTTATGAACTCATGAGATGTACTGTGAAATTTGATATACATTTTTTATTCCAAAATGTGGAGGACATATAAAGGTAGTAAAGATTATATTTGTAAGGAAATAAAAAATAATTTTGTAAATATGACTGGGTCAGTGTCTATTTAGGATGAATTCCGTATAAGAATTATACAGGCTGATCGGGAATTTCCATTAGTACTTGGCATAAAGACACTTGAGGCATACAGTGTTTCCAATCAAAAGCTATTCATGATCAATCAATCAATCAATCAATCAGGATTTATAAAGTACAGCTAATCATGCGATAGGGTATCCAGGCTCTATCAGGCCCTGAAGGCTTATTCGAACAGCCAGGTCTTGCGGCCATTCGGAATTCTAGAAGTGAGGTGATGGTCCGGAGGTGTGTGGGAAGGCTGTTCCCGGTCTTTGCTGCAATGTGGGAGAAGGCGTGTCCTCCACTTCTTCTTCAGTAAATGCGGGGAGTATGGGCATATGAAAGGGAGGGGGACTGTAGTCTTCTCAACGGCTGGTGGAAGTTCAGGCAGTGGTTAATGTAGGCCAGTCCTTGGTTGTATAGAGCCTTGTGTGCATGGATCAGCAGCTTGAATTGGCATCTCTTGTATACTGGGAGTCAGTGGAGTTTACTGAGGTGGGGTGTGATGTGGGTTTGGGATTTTGAGTCTAGCTGCAGCGTTCTGTATGGTCTAAAGTCTCTGTAGAAGGTGTGTGGCGATTCCTACATAGAGGGCATTGCTGTAGTACAGTCAGCTGCTGATGAGGGCTTGTGTCACTGTGTGTCTCGTGTGTAGGGATAGACACGTGAAGATCTTACGTAGCATGCGCAGAGTGAGGAAGCAGGCAGAGGAGATAGCGTTGATATGTGATTTCATGGTGAGATTGATGTCAATAATGATTCTGAGGTTTCTGGCGTGGTTGGAGGGAGTGAGTGCGGGTCATAGGTCTGATGGCCACCAGGAGTCGTTCCATGTGTTGCTGCTGTTGCCACAGATCAGTACGTCCATCTTAACTGTGTTCAGCTTCAGGCAGTTGTTCTTCATCCAGCAGGTGATGTTTTTCATGCATCTGTGGAAGTTGGTTCTGGTGGTGGTGGGGCCGTCGGAAAGTGAGAGGATGAGTTGGGTGTCATCTGTGTATGAAATGATGTTGAGACCGTGGGATCTGATGATGTTGGCCAGCGGGGTCATATATGCGTTAAAGAGTGTGGGGCTGAGGAATGAGCCCTGGGGGACACGGCAGGTGACCTCCTTGGGTTCAGTGGCGAAAGGTGAGAGGTAGATTCTCTGGGTTCTTCCAGTGAGGAAGGAGGTGATCAATCTGAGCGAGTCCCCTTGGATGCCGATGTGGTGGAGTCTTTTGATTAACCCTGGGCGTAGTTCGCGAAGTAACGCTTCGCGAAGCTACGCAAAGTGCAGTTCGCACTACGCGAGCTACGCGTAGCACTACGCGAACTGCGTAGTGCGTGTTCGCAATGATTGCACAGTGCCGGATGCTTGTCCGCACTGTGCAATCATTGAAAACGGCATCTTGCACAGTGCGAGCTGTCTTTTACTGCCGCTCGAGTAGATTTTTACTCGAGCGGCAGCTTTCTCAACGCGGACTGGTAGTTTCTCATCGCGAGCGGTCGCGAGCATACGCGACCACTCGCAATGAGAAACCTGACCTCCCCGCGTTGAGAATCTCGCCGGGAGGTTTATTTTCCACGCTCGCGATCGGCAACTTGATGTTGCTGATCGCGAACGAGGAAAAAGTCTCGCCGGGATGTCATTTTGCTTGCTCGCGGTCGCCAACTTGACGTTGAGGACCGCGAGCAAGCAAAAAATGACCGCTGCACTACGCTACGCTACGCGTGTTTGCACTGTGCTACGTGCAATTTGCGTAGTGCGAAGTAGCGCAAACTACGCGAGCGTAGCGTAGTTTTCCGCCCAGGCCTACTTTTGATCAGTGTATGGTGGGAAACGGTGTTGAAGGCTGCAGAGAGGTCGAGGAGGATCAAAGCTGCAGTTTCTCCTCGGTCGAGGAGGGTTCGGTTGTCGTCGGTGGCTGCGATCAGGGCAGTTCCGGGCTGTGATTTCTGCAGAAGCAAGATTGGGAGGCTCGAGTAGCTGGTTCTGCTCCAGGTGTGTCATGAGTTGATCGTTCATGATCTTTTCCAGTACCTTCGCAGGGAATGGGTACAGGGAGATTGGTCAGTAGTTTTTTAGTTCTCTGGGGTCGGTGGAGGGTTTTTTGAGTTGTGGTATGACTTCGGCGTGTTTCCAGGTGTCAGGAAATGTTGCGGTGGTGATAGAGGTGTTGAGTAGGGTGGTGAGTTCCTGGGTGGAGAGAATGTTCCAGGTGGTCTGGTCAGTGTGTGGTTTGTGTCGGTTACGGTGGTGGCATATCTGTAGAGGAAGTCCATAGGTCCAGGTTGAGGTTTGAAGTTTCTGTATATGGTTGCCATTTTGTCATGGAAGAAGTGGGTGAGGTTGTCGCACAGCTCCTGTTTGGGTGTGATGATGTTTTCGCTGGCAGCCGGGTTGTAGAATTCCTTATCGATGTTGAAAAGTTCCTTGGTGTTGTTGGCACTTGTTTCGATACTTGCGGCAATGGCTGTCTTCTTTGTTGCACTCAGCAGGTGGTGGTAGAGGTTGAGGGAGGTCTCGATGGCTGCCCTGTCCTTGCTGGTGTGCCATCTCCTCTCCAACTGTTCGCTGTCTCGTTTCACTGTTCTGAGTTCTTGGGTGTACCAGCTGGCCTTTTTAGAGGATTTTCTCTCGATGTTGCTCTTGATGGGGGCGACCCTGTCTACACAATTGGTGATCCAGGCATTGAAGTTTTTCACTCCCTGTTAGAGGTTGGTGGCCATAGCAGGATTGGAGGTGTTGAAGGTTTTCGGCCAGCTGGTCTCTGAGATTTTATTCCACCTCCGGTGAGGGCCGTTGGGCATCTTGGGGTGGCGGTGATGATTACTTCTCAATCATGAGTGTGCTTCTATAAAATGGAGGACTGCAATATTTTCGCCAAAATCTGGTACCTTCTACCAAGTTTGCAAACATTTAGCCTTCGTGAACACTGAAAACAGGCTAAGAAAAGAAACACAGTGGCAGTCTATAAAATAGTGCTAACATTTCACAGTGAGTGAAAAATGCAACTCACCACATAGATTGTCGAGGTGTTACTTTGCCAGGAAAACTTGTGTATTACCCTCCGATACATCCTGAAGGCAGTCCTGTTCTCCATAGGCAGCAGCCATTCCTCATCTTGCACGGATAATGCTGGCAAAATATCCATGATGTTCTTGATCATTATTGCAATACATAAGCATGTGTGTCTAAAGTCTGTCAGAATTTTTGTAGCAATGGAGACAAGTTTTGCCACTGCATAAAGGGTGGCCTTGAGTGGAGTAATTGTGTGGTTTTTGTAGATCAGCTAGGATCACATTTCCTCCATCGAGGTGTGAGAGAATGGGTGGATATACTTCTGTTCTGAAATCTGGTGGGGATAGAAATATTGATTTTCCTTAAGAACTGTAACAGATAGGAAGCAGTTTTTCAAGCTATTTGGCAAGTTAGATGTTGGTATCAATTGTAAATTTTAGCGGTTTTGCAAGTGGCTCTTCTATGGGGGTAATGCCCAGTGGAAGAAGGTTGTTGAGTCATTTTGGAACTGGTGGGGTCAGAGGAGCGTAAGAGCATAGCAGTTTTAGAGAGAAGGCAGACTTCCAATGTTTTAGTGCCTCTTTATAGATGTAATGTTCAGAGAGTTCAAAGTCTATGAGATCCAGGCTATTAGTGTATGAAGATGTTCCTGTCTTGGTCCATTGTACTCAGGGGTTCCTTATAGAGGTTAAAAAGTTGAGTTTAGAGGACTGAACTTTTAGGAATGCAACATTTTACTGGGTATGCTTAAAAGTTTGGTCTCTATCCAAATTGTTGATAAGAGGACATTTAGAAAGAAGTTGTAGCTGATAGTGTTGAAGGGGGCCAACGAATACAGTGGGACCACTAAACACTTGCTTCCATCATCCAAGATTCTCAGTATGAATTCAAGGATTTGAAGTGGTGCTGTCTTTGCACTGCATTTATGTCTGAAACCAGACAGAATTTGTTCAAGGGTTTGGCGTAGCAGTAGCAAATGTATGACACTAGTTGATTGGTGACAGTTTTTCGAATAATTTTTTCCCGGAATGGAAATTTGGTGCTTGGTCTGAGGTTTTGAAGATTATTTGAGTCAAGTTTAGATTTTTTGAGTTAGGGTGATGCTTGACTGGATTGGAGTGCTGATGAAAAATGCCTTTATCTAGTGAGGTGAATACTATTGTGAGAATTAGAGGTGTGCTGTCCTCAGAGAAGGGTCCTCTAAATAAGTGGTTTGGGTTCTCTAAATGAGAGAGTGAATGAGAGAGATCATTGAGCTTCTTTTCAATTTCTCTGTAACTAATTTAGCATAAATAAGAATTTTAGGTTTGCTGATGGGGTTTGTACTTTTTATGATTTTGATGAGGGCTCTTGTATGATTAATTTGTTGATCCAGGTCTTAATACTGTTGGCTTTAGTTAGGAGGATAAAGTCTTTGTGGATATTTTTTTTACTTCCTTAAAGCTAGGAGAGTTTCAACAGTAATTGATTCTTTCAATGATTTCTCCAGTTACAGTGTTGATCTTTTACTGGCATCTTTTTGGGAAATTGAGGATGGATATGAGGAAGAGAAGGGTGTGAGGATTGAGGGTTAATCTTGTCTTGTAGATAAATGAGGTTCAGTTTGATGATAATGAGATCAAGAGACTTGCCTTTCTTATAGGCTGATGAAGTGAGGGTGGGTGAGTATTGGCATGCAACTAACTAACAATTTCAACTTTGGGACTCCTATTGAACGGCATGAAAAATGGTGTAGTAAAGGGATAGCCCACTTTCCTCCCTAAGTACTAGGAAATGAATCAATAGTTTGCAGTTTGTTCTCATGTCACAAACCATTGAAATATTAGCAAAGGCGGAGAGCATTTGGTATATATTCACAAAGTGAAATCTTAGCGTGAGGCAGCCATTCACTATGAAAATAGCAACTGGGCCTTTGGGGGAACCACAAGTGGCCTCATCAAATGCTGCATGTTCCCTCAATGTCATTTTATTTTGCACCATATATTTTTGTAATTGTTGTCCCTGTCCTTGAAGTGGACAGCATTTGCAATGACAGCACTTTGCAGAATCAAATGAAGGCTGGAAAGTCACAATCCCTTTTGAAGCTGCATCTCAGATATTAGCAAGTGAATTCCTTCCTCATGAATAGTAATGAGGCAGTCTTTCTGTAAATATTTGTTACTGGTCTTTTGCGATGCATTGGATTTATAATGCACAAATTGTCAAGTCAGGTTGGAGACAATATGCAAACACTGCAGTAACATACAATATGAAGTATACCTGGCCCTTACAGTCATGCTGTCTGTTATAGCTACAGACCGACTACTGCACTAGGTGCCACAATTGACACTCATAGAAAGCGGACAGCTCCAAGTCAGGTCCCAAAAACTCTAGAGCCGTAACACCACAGGACAATGGCAAGGAGTCGGATTGACTTGAGAGCTCTCATCCAAACTTGATGGTGCAAGTAGGAACCCTTAATCCTGAGGCTCCGCATCAGCTAACATAAATTATCTTCATCTATTACGAGTTTGCCAAATGTGGTTATCCCCACATGGACGAATCTAGTTAAGCACTTAGCTGCATCAAAACAATAGTGCTTTTACTGTTAAAGAACTTCATATCAGTTTTTCATCGGCCTATCTTGAACCCAGATGCCGTGTACCTAGGTGCTGATCCAGGTGTACCACACTTAGACGTCACACTGTTTTCATTGTCTTTCAAACATAGGATACCACCGTTGGTTTAGCTGTGGCCTTTTCCTGACGAAGGCACCTTCCAGTGCCGAAACGCGCGTAGAATACAACGATTGTCAATTGAATTTGTGCCACATTGTTTTGCCTTATTATTGATGTAAATTTTATAAACATGAGAAAAAATATACAACAACTACATATATGGAGTAGTGTTATACCAATCTATTGCTGTCATCACTATTGTAATATTGTTTTTAATTGAGCCATTTGTGGTGAGGTATGCATGAGGATATGATTGAGATAGTATGAATGGGCTATGTTATTGTATTCCACATTATTAATAAAAAGATGTTTTGTATTTTTGGATAAAAACAGTATCTGATTTGGTTCTTTCTTCTTTTTTTAAGTGTCATTGTTGTATTAATATAATAATTTTGTTGCCTTAAGTCTTTACATTGGTTGACTTGAGAGAATACCACTTTAACAGGCCAAATGGAAGCAAACGAGTAATTGAGATAAATGTTTGCACCCTAGATGTCTGCATGCATCTCACACATCTAGCAATTTCCTATTTGAAAAGGCTACGTGTGACTCTGCAAGTCCCACAGTAAGTTAGTTCACTGAAAGGACTCATGACATGGATATTTTCTTTATTCCTATGTATGTATTAATTTGACCATGGTCACTAGACAGGTGGCAAAAATATGTGATGAACTAGTCTGCCAATCATTGAAGTTACTAATCTGTAATCTTATTTATAAAAATCATCTGCTAGCGGGTACTAATCTTAGTTACAAATAACCTGCTTTAAAGTGTGAAATTAGTTTGACGCCCTCAAACCATCATCTAGCAAGCACAGTCTCATAGTAACCATTTAAACACCTCCTGAAAGTTTAATTTATAAACTCAAGGGCTGAATGAAATTCCACAATGAACTATCTGTTAGCACCTGTTGTCAAATTTCAGCAAATAGGCTGCGAAACTGTCATGTCACAGTAGCATGAGAAAGATCATATTGCTTGGTGGCTGATCTCGAATCTGGCAAAAGGAATATTTCCAGTTGCTTATGCAAAGTAACCGTTTACCCAGGAAATACATACAAATGGCATATATAATTTACGTTTCTAGCAATCAATATTTGCTATAGTGGTGAATTACCAAATTTCATTTTTCTCTAGATTTTCACCGGGATCTTCACTGCAGAAATGGTCTTCAAGATAATTGCACTGGATCCATATTATTATTTTCAAGAAGGCTGGAATATCTTTGATGGAATTATCGTCAGCCTTAGCCTCATGGAGCTGGGTCTGGCCAATGTGGAAGGATTATCAGTTCTAAGGTCCTTTAGATTGGTAGGTATTGCACTAAAATAGTGGAAATATTCTAGTAGGGCGCATTGCCTTGATGCTGAACTATGATCACAGACCCAATCTGCTTAGACAAAGAATGCATGGACTTTGCTAGGTTTTGCGTACATGTTCATCTCATGCTTACTATGGCCCATTTCAATGTATTACATTTTTTTATTAGTCATGGTGTAATAACTCTGCCAAAGTGGTACAATCAACTGCTTTTCACATTTATTTTCCAAGTCTGAGCACCAGCCCAGTGGTAGAGTGACAGTAAATGTACACAGTGAAAGTAAAATCATTACATAGAAGGAAAGCAGTTTCTGAAGGATTGAAAGTCTGAGATAAAAAGTAAATGGAGTACAACAGACATCAAGCAGTAAAATATATTTTGTACAATTGCTGTAATTGTGAATCCTGACTTGTTAAAAATAATTTGTTATAGTTAACCCTCCATAAAGGGCACTACCAGACTCACTATCACTTTTTGGACCTCATATTACACACCTCTTTGTCGTTCTGCATACAGCAGCAACCAGTTTATTTCTAACTTCCAGCCAACTGTTATGATACTAAATAGGAAGATTTTGTGTGGTGTACTGACAATATGGCTGACAGGAAGCAAACATTCTTATTCCCTGAGGACCCCACAATATCCTGCAAGGATTCCGACCCCCACCCTCCGCACCATCAGTCACTTGTAATAGACTGATACAACAAGGATTCCTGTTAGTGCGGTATTTGCGCCCGCAGAGACTTTCATGGCCTGTATGAATAATTGCAGATGGTGGCGCCATGGTGAATAAATGACGTGTTGCCAGGCCTGAACTGGGTGCTTGTCTTTCCCTGAAGAGGAGCCTACCAATATTAGCCATGGGTTGTTGAACGGATGCCACAACTGGGGTATAAGGGATGCACTGGCAGTCACTCTGCAATGACGGCTCTAATCCTGTTGAATCCGTAGGTGCAGGTTGAAAAGAATATTGCTTTAGCACGGGAGGCATGGCAGGCACTCTGGAGCAGGAGAACCAGTCAGTTTGGATGGGCTGGATCACTAAACCTCCTCTGCTAGGATAAACTAAGAATTAAGGATAAAACGTCTTCTCACGAAACACTGGAAATGAGAGGCTAAAGATTTAGTGACAGATATTACAAACTTCACATGCAATTGCATTGTTCCTCTGAATAGCTACCATCTGAAGTAGGTAGTTCGGATCTTTGAATCATTACAGGGCTTTTTAGACTATGGGCCTGATTTAGATCTTGGCAGATGGGTTACTCCGTCACAACGGTGACAGCTATCCCGTCCGCTGAAAAATAAATCCCATAGGATATAATGGGATTTATATTTCGGCTGACTGAATATCTGTCACCATTGTGACGGAGTAACCCATCCGCCAAGATAAAAATCAGGCCCTATGTCTGTGGTAATAGGTCTAGAGCCTTCTCATTTGGTAACCCATGCATACCCTAAGAGATAAATTAGAAATACACAACATGGCTTTTCAATGTTAATTGAAGCGTTATGATTCTTGAGCAAAATACGTGCACTGCAATAATCAATAGAAGGAAACAGAATAGTGTGATCAGCATTACGAGAATGGTGAAGAAGATAATTCAGCCATTGTGCTGTTACAGAGAATATATATTCTCGCATATAGGTACTGTTATATTTTGAACTCCTACCTAGGGCTACCTATCCTAGTGTGCCTAGGGTGGGTGAATCTGCCAGAATCTTTGTCAGGTGATCTAACTCCCCCGTTACCTGTGGGCAAGTGTCATCAGGGAGCCCGTCTTGGTGGAGAGATGAGCTTTATCCCTCGCAGGAGGTAAACAGGAATCAACTGGGATGGAATTCCGGCATGGGGCGGCGTCACAGTGCCAGCAAAATGCTCCTCTAACTAAACAAAGGAGTGATGCGTTACCATGCCAAAGTCCCAGTCAGGCTGCCATTATTGATTCTAGCCTGACAAAGCTGTCACAGAGTGAACAATAATAAGCAACAGCATTTTGTCGCAGTGAAATTTAGCTTTCATATAGAATGTTCAAGACTCTGATAATGGGACAGGGAAGATTTGTAAAAGTAAGCATATCTATTTCACGGAACATTATACGTACAAGCACGCAATCAAAAGCATGTCAACTGTCAACAGAAAGATGGCAAGGTTAAAAGTGAGCATGTAAAATTGTGGTGGTCCTGCCTGGGCCTAAATGTAACCACATGACACCCACTCCGTGGACATGAGGCAACTAAAAATGCTAAAATTATAGAGGTAATATGAAACCTAACTTTAAAGCATTGTGCTTCGTTAATAATAAAAGCATATAGAAAGCCAAATTGCATTTTAATAAAGGTAATCAAAAAACAATAATTAAAAACACTTCGGCCCATATTCTGAAAGGTGTCAGGCAACGCAGTGCAACACTCAAAGATCCTGCACTGCATTGCGTCGCAGGGAGAGAGCAGGAGAGTGCCATATTCACAGAGATATGGCACTCTCCTCCCCTCTCCCTAGCGCTGACACTGATTTCAACTGCCGTGCGCCAGGCACACACCTTTGCCTGGGTACCAGGCTCACTGTGACACTGGATTCAAGCTAGCCTGGCTGATGAGGGAAGGATATCCCGAAACCGGTCCCAGGATGCTTGTTTCTAGTCCAGGGAGGACCTGGCTTGGCAGTTCGGGCTGGACTGTTTCCATGAGGAGCAAGGTCAAGAGGGATTTGCATATGGCTGGGTCTAAACTGGGGTGGCATGGTGAGCAAAAGAACAATGGATTTAACCCAGATCTCTTGACTGAGGGTGAATGTTTGATTTGTTCCACATTCCGTTTATCATTTGTGTTTATTTTGTCCCTATGGCAGACTGAGCAGAACAGTCAGTATAGATTATGTAGTCATACTGATCTAGATGGATGACTTCATTGGGCAGAGGATATTCGTGTTCATATTGGAGATATGCTTGAGTTTGTAGTGTAGAGTTAAATTTTAATTCTACATCTGTTGCTGTGAGTGAATTGGCCCATTGTATCTATCTTGGATGTAAAGCTTTTGTGTGTGGAACACTGGCCTTTGTAACAGCCTCTAAGGCCAGAACAGGAGTCACAACAATTATTTGTTTCCCCAGAGCCAATGATCTTTCTTTCACTACAGCAGTCTGTAGTGCCATTAGGATTTCTTCTGTCAGTGCAAAATGCATTTCTACATTTGTATATAAATGCGATTTATATACGCAATAGGTACAGTGTCTCCTTCATTGAATGTGACATTGGTGTACCCTGATGTACCCGCAATAATACGGATCACCAGGTTTGTGGTTTTAACTCGTGTGTAAATATTTTGAAGCTAACATGTCAGCTTGTACCGAACGTAGAATGTGCGTGTGTTCAGGTGTCTGATGTGAAATTGAAAAGTCTGAACAAATCAAGTTGTAGAATGGTTTTACCAGTTCTGCATAATGTAGAATGTAAGTTCTGCCAAAGTTTAGGAAACCCAATATTGATTGGAGTTTCACCGAAGTGTTTTGTGGTTGTAAAAGCCCACACTTCTCTCAGAAATGTGTTGCAAGGCTTCTGCCTTCACTTCACAGCTCATATCCGAAAAACAAGACACTGAGATAGCCACTTTTTGATTTCTTGAAATTTAATTTGTGGCCTATGCGAGCAAATCCTAAAACTATGCGATCTACTCTAGCCAAGTGAGTGGATAGGTCATCATCTGTCAAGTATATGTCATCAACATAGGAAAATGCCTGCTCGTCTAAATCTTGTAAAAGTTCTGTTACCCAGGCTGCGAAAAGCTGGGGCTATTCTTATACCCCTGGAGTAATCGACAGAACTGTTTTTGAGAATCTAGGGCGCTGAATGCAGTCAAGTACCTGCTTTCAACTGCTATATTTTGGCAGAGAAATCCATTTGATATGTCTAATGTGGTTTTATATTTTTTTCACGCACTATATTGTTCATTAGTGCAGCGCTATGCACGTTTTGTATAGAGAATGTGCATGTAGTGGTGTTCAAGTGTCTGTAATCTAACACTAAACCATATGAATGGTCTGGTTTCATCACTGGATACAAAGGATTATTCATAGAGGAGGTGCAACATTCTATTACACCTTGGTATTCAAGTTGTGTATTTCTCCTACTTGTTTTTTAGCCTCATGTTTAATGGCATATTGTCTTTGTGGTTGTGGAGTGGACCGCACAGGTATGATGTGATGAAGGGATCCATTATCCCAACCCACATGGTTGCAGTATAATGCCGGAGCTTGTGCTAAGGCCCACTCCTTGGCGCATGAATGTTTAACCGCATCTGGAACAAGGTTTGAAAAGGCAGGTAAAATTACCTTTTTTTTTGGGAACTCCATAACAAACTCTGGTGGACATTCCTTTTCAGCCAAGAGAATGTCATAACCGGATGACAAGTTCTCCCAAAAGAGAACATTTATTGTACGTGGTATATCCCCCTCCATCTGGAGTTGCAATTCATATAATTGACTGGATGGAGTCACTTGTTGCTACTGCCACCAGACACTCCATAAGATTCCAGTGAGCTATCATGACTCCTGCCACGCTGTCCAGCATGGTCAGAGCCCACTCCTTGTTCAGAAGCAGTGTCCTCAATATCTGTAGCATGCTTGACTTTAAGGCCAACCACCTTCTTCTTTTTGAATGGAGGCTTTGACTGTTTAGGTTTGTCTTCCTTTTTCATTATGAAGTCAGAAGAGCATTGTGAGTCCTTCTTCGGTTTCACATATGCTTCTGATCTGCGCTCTGATCATCACCCTCTCTCCGAGCGTTTTTCGAATGACTCTTGAAAGGAACAAGAGGAACATGTATCAATATTCTGATACCTATCAGGCATTTTAATAGTATCACAGTTACTCAGATTATAGCGTTTTTCAGTGGACTCCTGTTGAGGAGATCCACCCAGTGTTTTTTAGTCTTTTCTTTATTGTTCTTATTATCCCACTTCTTTTTAGAAGACTCTGGTGCCTGCTTCGAGTTATCCTTTTCAGGATTACCATTAATCTGTGGTTTACATGGTCTGGCTCTCCATATTATCTCTACCTATTAATGCATAGGATTCCTCAATAAGTTTAGGTAATTAGCATCTCCCGGAGCAACCAGTGCGAGTTGCTGGCATATAGCCAGTAATGCCACTTCCCCTTTTATATTGCTTAGCATTATTGCGGATACTGCGGCAAAGTTGCCCATCAGTTTCATCCCCAAATCCAGGGCAGGGGCTGCCCCGTACTCATCTTGGATCTGTTTAAGCACCTCCGGCAAAACAGCTGATAAGGATGTACAGTATGTTCTGGTATATACTGCAGCAAAGACTGTGCCCCAAGTGGCACAGTTTTCCACCGGGGAATCCATCCCCATTGGCAAGCATATTGTGAGAATTCTATGTTTTTCCTTGGGTCCCGTTTGGGGAAACACTGCTTCAAGTTGATTTTGGTTTTGTGCAATCCAGAACAGAATCTCCTCTTTGTTCGCATCACATATTGTGTCAAATATCTACATATTCTGACCAGATGTCTGTACAGTGTACATAGCTTTGGTGCTGTCAGATTTGCTATGTCTGGTTATGATGTGTAATCAGCTAAGACTGGCCATGTTGCTCCCTCATTGCTTAGGGGACCCAGTCTTGGGTTATGTGTGGTGGGTGTGGTGGGGCACCGTCAAACCAATTTTGGTGTTTTTGAAATGTTAATAGTATTTCTAGTGCTTCATAGGCTGTGTATTTGTTAGGAGCTGCAGCTAGAGTGTAAGCATGAAAATGTCTTGATTGTGCATTAACTGCTGGGAATGTAGCCCATGAATAGAATACCTCTGTCCTGTATGGTTCGTGGGCCTCAACCACGAAGGTCACGTCTCCTCTTGCAAGGGGGAGCCCATGTTGTTGTAACATCTGCATGACTATATGTCTGCAGTTCACTGGTATGTTAACTGGTGCTGAATTAGCCATTTGAATACATGGAATTCAGAGAGGGTACCTCTATGGGGGGATCCTTTGAAAGGTTCAAGCTTGAACACCCTGCAGCCAATACATAGGGGTTCCCTACTCATCTGAGGATTTTTCCCTAACACCACGTACGTCTCCAGTTAGTAGGTGAGTAGGGTCTTTGGGTATACAAAATAAAACTACTCGAGCGATCCATTAAATAAGAACCCAATCTAGAACGTTGGTGATGCCATGCCTTATGTTATATACTTTCTCATTAAAACTGTGCGTTAGTTGGACAACATAAACGTCAAAACTGCAAAGACTGATTCTGCGGACACCATCAGGAAATGTTGGCCTTAGTCCGCTAGCTCACAGTGCACCAGTTGTACCCCTAACCAGGTAAGGTTACAGGTGGAATGTGCCACCTCAGAACATGACAATCCTGACGCCCCAAGGTAATCATGGCAACAGATCTCGCACCTTTTTGTTTGGTTACTCATGCATACCCAAACAGATACACAAGAAATACGCAACATGACGTTTTAATATTTATTGAAGCATTATGATTCTTGTGTAAAATACGTGCACTGCAATAATCAATAGAAGGAAACAGAGTAGTGTGATCAGCATTACGAGAAATGTGAAGAAGATAAACAATTTAACCATTGTGCTGTTACAGAGAATATATGCTTGCATATAAGTATTGTTATAGTTTGTACTCCTACCTAGCGTTACCTATCCTAGTGTGTCTAGGGTGGGTGAATCTGTCAGCATCCCTGCAGGGTGATCTAACTCCCCCGTTATCTGTGGGTAAGTGTCATCAGAGAGCCCATCTTGGTGGAGAGCTGAGCTTCATCCCTCGCAGGAGGTAAACAGGAATCAGCTGGGCTGGAATTCCTGCATGGGGCAACCCCACAGTGCCAGCAAAATGCTTCTCTAACTAAACAAAAGAGTGATGTTGTTTATATTATAAACATCACCCATGTTGCCATGCCGAAGTTCCAGTCATACTTCCATTATTGAGTCTACCCTGACAAAGCTGTCGCTGAGAGAACAATAATAAACATCAACATTTTGCGCAGTGAACTTTAGCTTTTGTGCAGAATGTTCAAGGCTCTGATAATGCGCCTAGGAAGATGTTCAAATTTAAGCTAAGCTATTTCATAGAACCATATCCGTACAAGCATGCAAGCAAAAGTGTGTCAAGTTTCAACGTTCAAGAAAGGATGTCAAGTTTAAACGTGAGCATGTAAAATGGTAGTGTTCCTGCGTGGGCCTAAATGTGACCACATGACACTGTGTTCCAGAGGTGTGGCCATATGGGTGTAGAGCAGTGTTCCTTATGGGCACTGCAATGGTGCACAATGTGATGCCCCGTTACTTGATGGTGTACGTGAAATGTTAGATGGAGATATTCTTACTAAATGTGTATGTGCATAATGGTATAGACTTGACTTTCTCCCAAAGTTGGTAGAGGTGGTTACGCCCTGGCTGAGCACCAACAAGCTGCGGTGATGAAACTTCAGTGGTGTAATGTCAGGGATTATTGATAGAGACCCTCCGAAGGCAAGCACAACACAATTGGGTGAAATGACCAGCAGATTCAGGGCCTGATCTACAGTTTGGAGAACGGAGTATAGTACTACCATATGTCAATTGTATTCGTTACTGTCCTAGATATCTTGTGAAAATCACAAAAAAGTTAAAATAAAATAGAAGGAAGTTTTGATATTTCCTGCAATCGGACAAAAACTGTTATAAGTGTGTTTCATAATGCTACCCACAGCCAGCAAACATAGCTGTATATTTTATTGTGATTATATAGTTATTATAATTAAAATAATAATTATTTTTATTATTACTACAACTATTTCTACTACTACTATTATTACTACTACTATTATTACTATTATTGTTAAGTGTTTTTTTATCAAACTATTGATGAGCAGCAATTAGGAGGGTAAACTGACTTTAGAAAGGACTACCTTATAAGTACAAGAATTATGAACATAGTGGCTCCTTTTTTATTTACTCACAATACACTTAGTAGTACGATGTAACTCGATGGCGACACATTGTCAGAGATAAATGTAACTAAGCTAAACATTTTTTTTGCCTTGTCAACTGCATATAGGAATTCAATTCATTATTTTGTTCATAACACAGATGTTGTTTACTATGTGAAAGAATAGTGTTCCTTGAAAGCGACAGAACAAAAAGATCTGAAAATGGCCCTTGTGGAATAATTAATTCTGGAGCAATTCTTTTAAAGATTATGTACATTTTTTAATCTCATGGAAGAAAGAGAAATATATATAGCAGACACCTTGAGCTGTCCTGCCAGAATCATGTTTTTGTAAAATAATTTTAAATGTATTTATATATATATATATTTATTTATATATATATATGCATACATATATATAGTCACTAAAAAACAAAGTTGCAGAGACATTATTGTTAGGTTCAGGTTTTACACGCACCAAACCATATTAATTCAGCTGTTATAGTTAGAGTTATTTCAAGTAACTGTTACTCATGCCCTAAGGTAACTATAACTTGCGCCCTCGCCATGCACAGTTTTCTCATCAATAATTTTCCTGCAGTGTTATTATTAATGATGCCATAGAAGATGTCATGAGTGATGTAATATCTGGGGTAATCAGCAGTGCATGGCGAGGGCGAGAGTTATAGTTACCTTATGGCACGAGTTCTAGTTACTTGAAATAACTCTATAACAGCTGAATTTCTATGGTTTTATGCGTGTAAAATCTAAACCTAACTATAACGTCCCTGTAACCTTTGGGTTTTTAGTGAATTTCTAAGGTTTTTTTAAATTCTATTTCCTAACTATAACGTCTCTTTAACCTTTGGTTTTTTCAGCCAATTTCTAGTTTTTTTTAAATATTAAGTCAAATGGCCATCGCAATGCATGGTGGTGGGGGGAGTTGGATGTAGAGCTTGGCATTGTGCCGCCTCCACCCAAACTTGCTGCTCCTGACCCCCCCCCCTTGCCATCCATTGTCCAAGTCCAGGCCCCTGCTCTCTCTTTACAGCCCTGTGTGGCCATTGTTCTGCCACTGCCCTTCCCGCCTGCCATAAACAGTTAGCTTGCTGCCCCATTCACCTCCTCCCTTCCGTCTGTTGTCCGAGTTCATGCACCAGCCCCCTCCCTCCTGCTCTGCATGGTCCGATCTGCTGGCACTGCCCTCCATTAGGCTTGATGTCCCTGCTCTCTTCTTCTACTCTCCTTTGTCCAATTATATGCCCCATCATTGCCCTCCTGCTTAGCCTAAGTGCTTAACTTGTTGCCCCTAATCTCCTTCTCCCGCCATCTGATTTCTGTGTGCTTGCCCCTGCTCCCTCCTTTTTACTCACCATGTTCCATGGACCTGCCACTTGCCCTCCTATCTACTCTGCCTGCCTAGTATGGTCAGATGACTGCCACCTGTCCCTGTCACCTCCACCCTGCTTCTAAGAGTTTCATGCCCCTATCCCCTCCCGTCCATGGTTCATTTTGCTGCCACTCCCTTCTGCCCTCCATGCTCTGTTGTTCTGCAATTGCTCCTCCTGCCTATCCCATATGATCTGTTGTGAAGCCCCTTCCCTTGCCCTCTCTTGCCTTTGCTCAACTCCAATCCAACCCTTCTGTCCTATATGGTCCTTTGTGCATGTCCCTGCCCCCTCCCTTTTGCCCACCATGACCGTTGTGCTGCCACTAACCCTCCCGCTTGACATGCATGCCCTTCTGTGCTGCCACAGCCCCTCCCAGGAGCCCTGTATTGTCAGCTTGCTGCTCATGATCCCCTCCCACCCACCAACCTTCCCTCCGTTGTATGTGTGTATGCCATTATAGTCTCACTGTTGCCCTCCATGATGTGTTGTGCTTCCAGTGCCCATCTCACCTGCCCTCCATGGTCAGCTTGCTGCTCCATCCCTGCCCCCTTTTCCCCTGCCCTCCGTTTTCCATGTGCAGGCTTCTATCCAGAGACGTTTTAAGGGATGGGCAAAGTGGGCTCTGGCCCAGGGCCCCAACCTTTCAGGGGGTCCCCTGATACAGCCAGCTCTGCAGAGAGTCTTGCCCTGTTGACCTTGAATAATTCTCAACAGATTGTTTTAAATACCTTTTCCTTCAATGCATTTTGAATGTGAGTGATGGGCGAGAGTCTATTACAGACATTTTGCAAACAAATGTGTTAATGTTTCATGCAACATACATAAAACATTTCTTTGAAATCAAAACAGGACCTCACATATGAGAAATAGGAGGGTGTCACAGAGATTATTTGCAGTAATATTAGTGAGCTGCTGCTATGTTACAATATTGAAAACACACATCACTATTCCTCAATATTAGATGTAAACACATCTAGAATTTAGACAACTGTGCCTGTGCACTACCAGTGACCTGGCCAAAGAAGGCATGAAAGAGCTGAAATTGGATCAAAAATTCAAAGCTGTTCTGAAGAGGGGCCCCCAAAATACGTTTGGCCCATGGCCCCCAAAATCCTTAAGATGCCCCTGCTTCTATCCCCTCCCTCGTGCCTTGTCTGGTCCGTTGTTGTGCCCCTGCCCCCTCATTCCTGTCCTTCATGGTCCGTTATGCTGCAGCTGTCCCACCTGTCTGTCCGGTATGGTCATCTTGCTGCCCTTGTCTCTTTCACCTCTACACTCTGTTGTCCATGTGAATGGCCTTGTCTCCTCCCTATTGCATTCCATGGTCTGTTGTGCTGCACGGCCATCCCTCTTGCCCTGTGTGGTGTATTGTGCTGCTGCAACCCCTGACGCCTGCCCTGTATGGTCATTTTGGTGCCCCTGCCTATGTCCCTCCTGCCCTCTGTTATCCAAGTCCACGTCCCTACCCCATTCCTCCTGCCCTCAGCGATCCAATGTACCATACATGCCAACATTTTCAACTTGGTAAGAGGGAGATTTGGGGGAAAAACCTGGGGAATTGTTTTCCCCATTGATTGACATTAAAAAAGAGTAGATTTTAGGCAAGAAACACATAAAATAAATCCCTTTTTTGCTTAAAAAATTGGGAGCCTCCTGCCCGAATCGGGTCTGTTGCAAAAAGAACAAACGATGAATGGAATGCTTAACAAATCAAACATTCACCCATAGTCACAGATCTGCTCACCGCGCCACCCCAGTTTGGACCCAGTCCTATGCAAATCAGTCTTTTCCCTGCTCCCCATGGGAACAGTCCAGACCAGGTTCTCCCTGGACCAGAAAAAAACCTCATGGGACTGGTTTCGGGGTATCACCCCTTATCAGCTAGGCTAGCTTGAATCCAGTGGCACAGTGAGCACAAACCCACGTCTGGACATACCCTTCCCACTTAGGGCGACAAAAGCAAAGAGAACAAATGATGGTCGGAATGCTGAACAAATCAAACATTATCCCCAGTTACAGATCTGGGATTAATCCATAGTTTTTTGGCTCTCCACGCCACCACAGTTTGGACCCAGCCATATGCAAATCAGTCTTTTTTTTAAGAAAAAAACCTCTTTTTATTTATCAGTGCTCAATCAACAGTACATTGAAATTATATCATACAGTATATCATCGCTACCTCCATAAGTCAGAGTGTACAATGGTCACATCAACAATCACCTATCAAAATCTAACCTAGCACAGTTGTACACTGTTCTCCTTCCTATACCTAGGTGTCCCTATCTACAGACCTCAGTGATCCTGCCAATCCCCCCATATCTTCTCCCATTTATGTGGGCATCCTCTACTCATATAAACTGTATGTTCGGCTCGCCAGCCCCATTCCAGATCTGCTTCCCAATCAGCCACCCTCGGGAGAGAAGCCGCCCCCAACCCCTTGCTATATTGCGCTTGGCCACTACCGCGGCAAGGGCCAACCATATTTTTTTATATCTCGGCCAGGTTTCAACCCCAGGGATAAGCAGCAGATACCATTTAGTTTTTAAGGGAACCTCCAGCCCGGTCACCTCAGCCATGATCCTCCCTATTTCTGACCAATATCTATGAATCAACGGACAGTCCCACAGCAGGTGGCAAAAGGTCCCCTCTTGTCCACATCCGCTTTGACACAATGTATTTTCAGCTTGTCCCAAGCGATATAGCAGTGGTCTGGAGTAGTAAGTTCTTTGCAAAATCTTCAACTGGATCAGCTGAAAGCGAGACCGTATGGCCACCTCTCTCGGACCCTGCATAGCTTACACCCAGTCCTCATCATCTAATGGACCAAGATCACCCTCCCAAGGTGCCCTCAGTGGCCCCAATGATTCTGGGGAGTTATTCATCAGTTTTTTATAAATTAGCGAGATTGCCTTGTCAGTCAAAGTGTTCTTCAATAGTCGGTCATCCAGTGGGGTTGCCTCGACCAACACTTATCCCTCACGGATGTATCCTTGAACTGCGTGTCCCAACTGTAAATATCGGAGCCGCTCATTTTCCCCTAGGTCATATTCCTGTTGAAGAGTAGCGAAGGAGATGTAGGCCTGTCGCCTCCATATGTAACCCAATTTTTCAAGGCCAATTAGCTCCTATTTGCCAAAGTCCCATAACTTTCCGAAGAAGGCCGATATCCCAGAGTGGCATCATCTCAGTCAATCTACCCACCCAGCCTAGGCATCTCGTGGCCTCTTTCCATGCCCTCACCACTGTTTGCATATGGAAAGGCAGCCCACGCTCCCTCCTCCTGTGATACAGTAGGGGAGGATATCCCCTGTCGCCCATGGCCATTCTGTCTACTCTAAAAGCTGGATCAGCTCGGTCTCCAAATACCCATTCATTCACTATAACTAACTGGGTGGCCCAATAGTATTTCTTGACATCTGGCACTGCAGGCCCTCGGTAGTAGACTCCTCTCTGCAACTTTTGTAAGGCTATACGGGAGGTACTGCCATTCCACAAGAGTAAGCATAGTTCCACATTTACCATTTGGAAAAATGCTGGCGGAATTGGAAAGGGCATGTTTTGCAAAATATATAGCAGGTGTGGGAGAGTCATCATTTTTAATATGGCCACTCAGCCCATCAGTGAGAGTGGAAGCTTCCACGAATGCTGGGCATCCCTACAGAATCAGTCCAATTGGATGGACAGGTTCTTAGCATAAAAGGTCTGCATCTTTCTAGTCACATACACCCCAAGACATTTAAACCCAGTTATCTCAATCGGGACCCTACATCTAGATGTCAATTTTGGTATTCCCCCCACCTGCCGGAACAATAGGGACTTGTCCCAATTTATACAATATCCTGAGCAGTCCCCAAATATGTGGAAAATCTGTCAAATCCTATCAATGGAATGCATGGGTCTCGTGACAAATAATAGGACATCGTCCTAATATGAGATTTATTCATCACATTAACCGGTCACTGGAATGCCCCAGATAAGGGGATCTTGATGCACTCAGGCCTCCAATGGCTCAAGGGCCAAAGCAAAGAGCATTGGTGACAGGGAGCAACCCTGTCTCATACTCTTTCGTAGGGCAAACACCCTGAACACTGAGTTATTGACTTGTACTCTTGCCAGTGGATGAGCGTATAGAAGCCTAACCCACCCAAAGAACCTAGGCCAAATACCAGAACAGCAAAAAGATAACTCCATTCCACGCTATTGAACGCCATTTTAGCATCTAGGGACAGAAGAACCACCGGTTCAGTAAAAGCGGATTCCGTCACTGGCATTATCCCATATAACCTTTGTAGATTCAATTGTGTTCCCCTATGCGGCATAAATTCAGATTGATCTGGATGAATCAAGGATGTAATCACTGTTCGTAACTGAAGTGATAATGCCTTGGCCAATACTTTAGCCTCGTAGTTAAGCAATGAGATGACCCACAGTTTGTTGGTAGTTGACCCTTTTTAGGGATCACCACTATCACTGCAGTTCTTTGGTCCTCTGGTAAGGAGCCATCTTTCGTGGCCCCTTGAGACATATTTAATAGGTGTTCCGCTGTTTTATCCAACATGCATTTGAATAATTTCACCGGTACACCATTTGTCCCCACTGCCTTTCCAAATTGTCGGGTGTGTGCCGCTGTACTCATTTTCTCTACTGTCAGGTCTCCCTCTAACATTTCTTGGTCCTCTTCTGTCAGCTGGGGGAAGGACACATCCCTCCGAAATTCCTCACAGTCACTACCTGACATCTCGGATGTGGACATATAAAGAGCCTCATAACAAGCAGCAAACATTTAAGCTATCGCGTTTCCGGTGAGGTGTCGCTTCCACTCCCCATCCACTATCTCTGGGACCCATTTACTTCCCCCATCCCTTCCGCTGGGCCCCTGACATAGAACTAGCAACTGGCATAGTCTCATATTCGTACGTTTCAAAAGCATATAATGTGTTACCTCCTCCCCTTGGGTCTGCTTCATGATGTAATATATGACCCACCCACACTGTAATTGAGCACTTATATCCCAAACCTTTGTATTACAATAACAGCTAAACTTTCCCCAACTGTGAAACCATTCCCCCCCTGCTAGATAGGTCCTTCACTTCCCTCTTCCCCGACCTGCAGAGCGCCTGTCGCCCAAACAATAACATTCACTAACGATTGAGGGGGTACCTTGGCTCTGCCATTAACAATCTCCAGAGAAATGCATTCCTAGTGTATATCCCTGTTTTACAGTTCTGTACTAGAATCCCAAGTTGCCCTCAAGTCCATTAGTGTCCTGTGAAGTACCTCTGGAATCTCTGCATATATCCCCTCCTCGTTTCTCTTTTCATCGAGAGTCAGCCAAGTCCCCGGCCCCTGGCCGATGCATAACCAAAGTCACTCACCATCTTACCTTAAGGCCCAGGCATAATTATAGAAAACTTTGGCACCCACCGTCCCTTCATATTGTCTCTGATGTCTCTCCTTCAGCCTGTTACCTTTGTGGGTCTTCCGAGTCTTGTCTCTCTCTGACCCTCCACGAGCTCATTGTGCTGCTTTGCCTCCGCTCCGACCAGCAACACGTCAGCCATCCAGCCATTCCCAGGCTTCTTCAGGAAATGTGAAGTGCCATGTTTTCTCTCTGCTACCACCCGAAGTTTTGTTGGGAAGAGCATCATGTACTTGAGGCTGCGTTCATGAGTTCTCTTTTCACTACTTCATAGCAGCACCGCTGGATCTGGACCTGGACCTGCAGGGTAAAGTCGGGGTAGAAACAAACCAGTGTATACACCCTCGCTGCTAGGAAAATTGCATCTCTGTCGCGAGAATTAAAAATCTTCTCTATTATCGTGTGAGGAGGAGCCCCCAGTTTGGGTGGGGGTAATGGTGCCCTGTGTGCTCTTTCAACCGAGAAAACATTGGACAGTCATTTGGGGCGCAGAGTATTCAGCATAAAGTCTTCTAAGTAAAGGTCCACACTAGGGCCCTCTGCCCCGCCCGGCTCCCCCACCACCCAAATATTATTTCTCCTTGCCTTTCCTTCTTGATCTTCAAGCTTTGCCACCACAGTAGAAGCCTGTTGTGTCAAGGAATGTACTTGAGTCTCTAGGCATTTTGTGGTGGACTGGAGCTGAGCTATCTGGACCTCCACCGTTGTCACCTTTTGGCTGAGTTTTTGGAGGTCGGCTCTAATAAAAGTGACCTCAATCGTCACAGTGTCTATCTTGACCTCTAATGTGCCCTTTATGTCCTTTATCGCTGGCATTATTGCCCCAAGGGAGGGTTCCTTAACCGCCAGGGACTCTACAACACCACCCTCTGTCGCCATTAGTGTTTTTGGGACTGCGTAATTGTCCATTTTATTTGATTGACGGGCCCCAGGTCCTTTGGGCTTCACCATTGCAGATAGGTCAGTGTCTGTCCTCTTCTATGGTGCTGCCTCTTGCTTCGGCCTGGGGTGTGTCAGCAAGTCTTCACAGTTCCTGCCTGGTATTAATATAGCGATCTATCAACTGGCTAGTTTTACCATTTACCCTTTATGAAAGTATGGTGACCTGGTACTAAGTAAGACCAACTCCCAATTGTAAAAAGGACAGCTCTGAGAGTAAAGGTTAATCAGCATTGAACATACAGTGATTAAGGTCTGATCCGTAGGCCTCACACCACTGATGAGGTCACAATTCTAGGGGAGACCGGTAATACTGTTCAACCTGTCCCTCTACTAAAGGACCAAGTCATGGTGGATGACGTTCACTTACAATCAAAATGTGTCATGTGATTGTGTGGATTGTCTTCAAAATGAAGGAGATTATGTTCCACCTTTGTCATTAGGATATTCTACTAGGGTAACACCAAAATGTGCTGTGATTTCTTTGTAGTGGAGAGGACCTTTGTGGGCTACCACACATCAGTCTTAAAACTAAGGAAGACTGATACTGTGAGTTTACCTCTGCAATGACGTGTGTAATCTTGAACGTTAGAATTTTCATGTCAATCTGCCTTTTTCTTGACAACAGAATCCCCGTGGGACAAAAATGACGCCTCCCAAAATGTGTGCAGCATCTTTGGACACAGAAGATGCCTCTTGCATCTAAAAGCTTTTATAAATTTTGCAAAGTCACCTATCGAGATTTCTGAAAAAATGCAGGATGAAGATGTAGAGCTTTGACCAGATATAAGTCCCTGACAATATTGCTGAAGAGATGCAAGCTCCAGGAAGTCTGCATAAAAAGAACTGACTTAGAGAAACATCCATCTTATCTCCTTCGTTGCACAGTTATCAGACATCAAAAGCAACTTCAACCTGCTCAGAGCATTTTTACACCAGACGTCCTGAGCTCACTGAGGTCTCTTACACCATGTGTCCAAGGTTCTGGGGCCTTTCTCAAATGCTTTTTAAATATTGACCCACTGTAGGACATTTTTCTCTGAAAAGCTTTCTAAGTTCAAATGTAAAATCCTTAACTGAATAAAATCCATGCTCCCATTGGTATCTAGATCATGGTCAGACCTCAGTAAAGAGGGTCAATTTTCAGTTTGCAGATTGGCTGCCAAACTTTGAGTTGGCTGATGTGGTAGGGAATATTTGCTTGCCATGGTGTCAAAAACAGCATTATGTTTAGTATCACAGTGGGGTATTTTTTATTTGAGACAAAATAGCATTGGGCCTGACATGTTGAGAGTTTCCTCCCAGTGTGTGGGTTTCATTGATGGATTTTCCTGCCTGCGACACCATACCAAAGCAATGTAGGAATGCCCCAACATCGGTTAGCCATTTTGATATACTAATTCTCCAGTTGTGCTGAGGCAAAGACAACTAAGGCTCTACCATAGGAAACCCAGTGGTTCTTGCAATTCTAAATACATTGGGGAGCTGCAGGTATCAATAATGCGAAACACACCAGTTTTGAGTGGCTGTCTGCCATCTGCAACACTCTAAATGACGTTTTAAGCAGTTTAAAAAAAATATTTGTCTGATTTTACATGGACTACTAATTAATACCCTTTTACTATTGATTCCCATAGTTATTTCCCTGCTCTATAAACTTTGAACCACTTGCCTTATTCTTTTACTTATTTTGTCTTTTTAATTTAACTTAGTTTAGATCTTTAAGCATTTATTCCTTTACACTAGTAGTGTTAGTTAATTTGTTATACACACACCTCTCAAGCTTTGGGCCTGATTTAGATCTTGGCGGACAGGTTACTCCGTCACAAAGGTAATGGATATCCCATCTGCCAAAATATCAATCCTATTATATCCTCTGGGATTTATGTTTCGGCGGACGGGATATCCATCACCGTTGTGACGGAGTAACCCATCTGCCCAGATCTAACTCAGGCCCTTTATCTGGAAATGAGCATGCTGTACGGGCCAAGCTAATCCTAGTCTTCATTTTTGTGACATTTTTCTCAACTTTGTAAGTTTGTTTGTACTTTTAAATCCTGTAGTAGCAGTTGTATACTTGGTTGTTCTTTTTTTTAATATACCTCTCACACATTTTTACTGGATACTATCTTGCTTCTCAGGCCAATTCACTAAAGGTGAGATGCGGGTTCTCCTACTGTAACCTGTTTCCTTTGTATGTCTTTCTGCTTAGGCAGTGAGGGAGCTCAGTTTGAAGCTCATATCAGGACAGTGATCTCTCTCATTCCCATAGTCTATCAAACAGATTACCTACACTGGTCATTCCAAGCCACACTAAGAGATTGTTATTGTCATGGTCCAGCCAAACCACATTCAAGAGTCAATCTGGAAAACATTTGTTGTTGTAGATATGATGTCACAGGATTGGATGTGACCGTTTACAGCACCTTACAGATGAATATGGTGAACATTCTCACAGAATGGCTGGTGCTGAGTAAGACTTCATTTAATATTGTACTTGAAAGCATTTTTCCAAAATCTGCGGAGTTGTGAGTACCACCAAACAAGATCAAATGGTGAGAGTGAATGTGTTCACTAATGACAAGGATACTCAGTACTTAGTCAAAGATCTAAGGTTTGCCTCCTAAGGCGTCAATTCTGACTACCTTGGAACTGAGGTGCTGTTTATCTCACTTGTTAAAATTTGATAACCTAAGGTTTAGAATTTATAGAGTGTGATAAATAGAACCTATTTTGACTTATGTGCTTTAATAGGAGACATATCTTTTGGATTTGGTGGTTTACAATCCAAAACCTGAATGCTCCAGTAATTTCAGGGCCTTTTATTGTCTTAAATTCCAAAAGGTTTGACCTGCCAAAATCATATTTTAATTGACTTAGTTATTAAAGTTGGCATAACATATGATAAACTCATAATCCTGACACCCAGGCAAAAAAAGAGTTTGCACAAGTGTCAGAATTTTATGAGACACTCTAAATCAAGGTGGAAGCCTCCTTGTCTTTCTGTGGTCGACTGGACAAGCAATCAGGCTGAGATTAGATTCATTAGAGCATAATCATTAAAATCTCATAATCACAATACAGATACTATATCCAACCAGAGTTGTTACGTAGTTAACTCAACAACTCGTTAATAAAACTTGCAAATATATAGTGAATTGGACTCTCTAGGCTGAAGATCTCAACTTTAAATCCTTGCAAGGGAGACTCATGTTCTCATTTAGGGCTAGCCGGGCGGCCGATGTCTGCCATGAGAGTAGAGGAAATAACCTGAAATCGTTGCAGAGATTACAAAACACTATTCACAATGCAAGGATCACAGTCCTCTCTCATGAGAAACAATGAACCAAAGTTATCCTTTAGGATAGGATCTGAATACCTACCCACCCTGTTTAACTGATATGCCTCATTATACTGTTTGCAACTAGTAGCAAATTGCAATCACTATTAAAAAATAAAACAGCAACAACACTGCCAAAGCAATCTATGGAATACTTTGATTAAACTTCAAAACACGCACATATTAATTACCAGTGTTTTCATTAGAGTGTTTGATAATAATTTAGCTTATGGATATCTACTTTCTTCCAGCTTAAGATGTTCCTAAAATTTAAAAGCTTAGATTTCTCATAATCCAAAGCTGCTAGCAAAAGTATTCAACAGCTGCCTGCTTTTCAGTTGGGACTGTTCTTGTCAATGAATAGGATCAGGATGACCTCTGATGCTCTGACAAAAAAAGAATATGGGAGCAAACTTAGACAACTAGTACTAGGCCAGTCAGATACCGGATTCTTGCTTATCTCATGGTTACTTCTTCTGGCACCAAGGCCAAGAAGCATATGCTCAATCCACACAAGAGGAAAGATAGTGGACAATGAGTATGGCAAAGGTGGTAGCTGGTCTCCCACAAAAGGTGAATGATGACTGAGGAGCAGAGGAACATGCTTGTCAAGGCATTGTCACACCTTCATCATTTCCACCTGTTCTTGAAGAATACTTTCTTGGACAGTCTTTCTCTGCTCCCTGGAAATGAGCAGAGATTACCTTTGACACTCTCATTAGCTGGGACTTCTGCTCATACAAAATGGCAGCAGAATGGCCGCACCGCACAATGTAACATGGACCTTCAAAGCCTAGTCTTTACCCATTTTAAATGGGAATCTCTTAGAACTCCATTCAATAAGCACCTCAAATCCACTACACGTAAGATAACCTAATACATTCAGTAATACAATCCCTGAGGCAGAAAAAGTGGATAATGGGCTGAACATCTTGCTTTCTGAGGACAGCATTCTTCATCTTTGGTTAACCCTAACAACAGGTGTACCCGATGTGATTGTGGTCACTTTCATGTGAGCATTTCTTCCAATATTGATGATCAGTATTATTATAACCATGTTAATGACTGCAATCATTATGATACATTAAAAAGCAACAAGGGGGCTACGGTTACCCGAGTTCAATGAACAAATTTGAAAGGGGCTGATAAGCATCTCTCCTGGGTGGAGAAAATACACTGTGAAACTCCCTGCTGACACGAGCTAGGATCAGTGGCAAAGGATCAAGGAGGGGTAGCCCTTTGAGATTCAGAGGGTGGAGAGGGTCTCCCCTGTCACTGGAAATTTACAAAGGGCCATCCTGTGGCACATTAAGACAGCCGTTTGGGTAAGGGAACTTCACATCAGCGACCTCTCAAACCTTGCAAAAATAACAAATGCACAGAGAACTTTAGGGAGAACGTTGAAAAATGGTGGGGTGAAATAGCTGGTACAGCAGAGGATGTTCATTCTCCAAGTGACTGATATTAATGTTCCATGGGTAACATGCCAACTTTTATAGTCACTCACATAGTCTTTGCATTGTCTATTTATATTTTGGTTATGGCACAAGAGAGGTACATTCTTTCTCAGTCTGCAGTAGGGATTAGCATAAAATAATCTATGAATGACAACTGAGATAGAAGAAAACATTTAACATCTCTAGATTAGAAAATGAGTTGAAGTGAGACAAGAGAGAACAGCAGAATGACTCGCTGGTTGGTGAGATTTCCAATTTGGCATGCACAGTAGCTTTTATCTCTGAAATTATTACTGACTTGAATGCAGCAGGTGTTTGTTGTTCAAACTGCCATTTCAAAAATTAACTGACAAACTATGTACATTTAATTGGGTTGGTCTTGAAACTGATCAATCTGAAAATCTCAGCTAGTTACATGATGGTTTATGATCTCCTTGTCTGTGTTTTTTGTATAACATTAGATTCTAATTATGACAGTGACCTGGATATAAGTCTACTACTCCAAGTATTGTAGCCTCAAAATCTTAAAATTGGCAAGCATATAGTTAACAATTCGACCCAATTAGAATATATGTTGCCCTTCACAGTTTTATGCAGTGAACTCAATGGATTTGGGTTTATATTACCTATTAACCAATCTGTCCGTTATGTAATTTTGAATCTGTAATACCCTCCTAATACACGATCTAGATGTGAAGATTGCTCCATAGCACTAAAAATGTTAATGCAATCATTACTTACATTTCCTTTAACCATACTATAAACATTCCACCCTACCAGAAAGATTACTTCAAATTTCTTAGGTCCTCATTCCAAAGTCGGTGAAACATAGGATGCTGTAATTGCACACCTGGAACTTCTGTTAACGTGGGATTTGGTCATTCTTAGAAGCAAATATACTGGGATTTTCCAGATTTTTGCCTATGGAATGTGGAATGGTGACTTACCATGGAAAGTGGTGTTACTGCACTAATTTCAGCAGCTAATTCCTAATTTCTGTGTCGTTTACCATAAACAAATTCCACCAGGTTTGAATTAGCAAAATGTGACCTCAGAAGACATGGTTCTGATTATGTCCAAATTGAGATCTGAATGTCTCTTGGAATGAGGGGCTAACTCAGCAAAATTGAATGGGCTTGCTACCCTAAAGAAAATATTAAGAGAAATAACATAAACTTTGATACAACACACTAATACAGCATTACCTCAACTCTCATCGTCAAGGAAGCAGTTGGTACAAGATTGTTAAAGTGAATGCATTCAGGATTGTTCCCACAATTTCACCACTAATTTATTTAGGTGTTTATTTGGTAGCCCTTGTGTCTGTCTAAATTAGGCTTATCAACGCTGTGTCAGTGAAAGGCAAAAATATATTCTAGGGTGCTCCATCTTCTATAATAAGTCTGTCAGATGAGTAGTGGGACTGTCAGGATTGAAAGGGATTCTCACCCTAACTACCTTCCTGATGGTCGCATTCCCTGATGTGTGAGAATTCAGGATTTTATTCATCACAAGAAACATGCAAGTGTCAAGTAAACATGAAAGACTTGGAGAATACTAAATAATGCTGGAACCTGTACCCGTAGATTACATGCAAGAATGTTGGTGTCCTTCCTCTTCCATCATTGTGTCTTTGCATTTCTCACTGATAGTGTGCCATCTGTATTTTAGTCATTTGAAACCTTGTCTGAGGAGATAAACGGTATAAGGTGTACATGAGGGGTATTTGTCAGTGTAGCATTGAGGTTCTCATATAAGTCTAAATGATCATCTCTAGAATAATGTACATTGCTATAGAATGTAATGCCCTATTACTTACCGGTAATCTTCATTACTCCTGGTCCCGTTGTCCTCGTCCCATTCCTTACTTAGGGAGATGACCATCTCCCTGACAGAAAAACGAACAAAGGAATACTGGGCCCCCTAACCGCAGCGCCTCCCACTGAGAGTACTTAACCAGCACTTACCCAGCATTCCGCCTGTTCTTTTTTGTCTGCCGACAGAATGGGATGTGGTCTGCTGTTCCTTCTCCTGCCGGGCGGGAGTGGCGTCTTCTCTGGTGCCGTCGGTCTGCTGGGCTTTCCTTGACAGCTTGGTTGTGCATCCCGGCCTGCCAGGCTTGCCAGGAGGCTGCAGGCCCTTTGCAGCTGCTGCATCGGGTCTTCTGCGGAGTTCCGGGTCATGCTTGTGGGACTTCTTGAGGCTGGGACGGGTGGAAGTAGCGTCGCCATGGTGTGTTCTGCCTGCTCCGGCTCCTTCTCTCGGCTTGTGGATTGCTTTCTTGGGCCTCTCCCTTGCACAGTGTGCCAGTCCTGTCCCATTCGGCAGTTGCAGTGGCTGCTTGGCAGGTCGTGGCTGGCTTGGGGATGCTCCGGATGTGCCTGTCTTCCGGGTGTCTCGGAGCTGTTCTGACAGACTGGGTACAGGTGAGCCAGTCTTGGTGGGCGTGCCTCCGTGTCCTGGGGGGCATTTTTCTGTTCCTGCTGCATAATAATGCCATGGTGAGTACAGCATAGCGGTTTCCCTTTTCTTTTCTACTGTGTGCCCAGGCGCCCCGTGCTGCACCCTGAAAAAAGTTGTCCAAACGCTATCTGAGTATTATGGGGAATTTACAGTTAAGTTCTTAGCTGTACAGTATGTCATCAAAGTGTCTAGCTGCCTGTGAAAGCTCATGGGATACAATCCAAGACAGCAAAGTTGTCAGCCTAAAGTATCACATTTACTTAACATTTACTTAACACAATAGAACCTTGGAAAGAAAGCTTCTAGTTGCTTTCAGAGCTGTAGGCAGATTAGCTAAAATCAAGGTCAAAGAAGTAAGCCCTGTTCCAACTAGTAGTTCAGTCCTCACATGTACACCAAATGTGTCATAGACTCCTTATAGCTTGTATAACCAATGAACACACTTCATCTTACCCTCAGGTGAAAAGTACTCCAAATTGTCAAGTTACAAGGGAAAGTCGATAACCCTATGCTCTATGACTCTAGGCCAAGATACTTTGTCACAAATGTGGCAGACATCACAACTGCTGTAATACAGCATATGGCCCTTGTAATACAGCAGACTGGTTACCTGCCCCATTTGTGACAGTGTGTCCATTCCACAACACTCAAAATAAGGCCCTCTGACTGTCCTCAGAAGCAGATGTGAGTCGAATGAACAAACTTTGTATTATTACCACCTCGTGTTTCCCATTGCCAAGTGCCACCTTACCAAGGGCCAGATGTATGACCATTTTTTGAGGTCGCAAACGGGAAATCGGCCCATTTCCAACCGCTAAAAAGGGTGGTGGTATGAACAAACGCTATTTTGCTAGTCGGTGACTCACAAAATAGCATTTGCGAGTCGCTGTTAGGAAGGGGCGTGCCGAGGGCGTCCCTTCCAAATAGCAAGTCAGAATGGTATGTACCATTGTTTTGTGACCGCATTTGCGGTTGCAAAACACTCGCAGTTTACCACCTACTTCAAGTAGGAGGTAAGCCACTCACAAATAGGAAGGGGTCCCCATGATATCCCTTCCCCTTTGTGAATGGGTACGAAAATATTTTTTAAGAACTTTCAGTGGTCCCAGGGACCACTGCCTGCCCGTAAAAAATGAAAAGAAAACTTTTCATTATTTTAATTTAAACACGTCCCATTTTCCTTTAAGGAAAACGGGCTGCATTTGAAAATAAAAATTGCTTTATTGAAAAAGCAAACACAGACATGGGGGTCTGCTGTCCCCAGCAGGCCACCATCCCTGTTTTTGTAGTCCATTCCCAATGGGTCGCAAATTGCGACCTGCCTCATGAATATTAATGAAACAGGTCATTTGCGACCCCATTAGGAATCGCAAACAGTGTCTCAGATACTGTTGTACATTCCATTTTGCGAGTCGCAAATTGTGAGTTGCAAAACATCGCAATTTGCAACTCACAAAATGGAAGGTTCGTACAACTGGCCTCAAAAGTGGATCTCTTACATTAGAGCCACAGTACAATATGACAGCGTCAGGAGATGAGCAACTGCTTGCGCCACTGAAACTGGACATTGATGAGTTTGAAAAAAAAGGTATAAATGATCGCTCCTTAGAGAACTCTGCTTGACATAATGTTTCGTGTGGGGGACACTGCCGTAGACTTGGAAAAAGGTGAAGACCATAACAAGGACGATGACAAAGTCCCATGTCAGAAAGTGAACACCACACCCACAGCACTATCCCATAAATTCCTTAAGGGGTTTTGTAAGGATCCATAAAGCCATTGCATAAGCTTTCTTTCGGTGGCCAAACCAGTTGAATGGTTCAGAAAAATAGGCACCTAACTTTAGAGTAAATAATGACTACTGGTTAATGTCTCAAATTGTGCAGCCAGACGATCAATAGCTAATTGAATCTGAGCAAAGGCAATAAATCTGTGAAGGGATGTGAATTATCATTTACTCATGTCTCTCAAGACATATTGAAATACGCCTGCTTAACAATATAGGACTTGTAATTATTCATACTTCAAAACCTTTAATAACACATTATATAACATATCGTTCTGAATGGCCCAGTAATCCTGTTGTGGCTGGTAATAGGAGTTAACAGCCCCATTCAGATTAAGAGGTGGTATTTCTCCCGGGGACTTTAGATGTTAAACACAGTTACAATCTCTGGGTGAAATACAGGGCAAAAGCATGCAGGAATAGAAACTGCGGGCTTTAGTAACTCCGGAGGTGGGGGGGGGGGGCGAATCAGGAAGAAGTTTTTGTTCTCAGAATGAGGGTCATAATATCTAGGACTGGAAGTATTTTAGGCCTGATGTACTAATTACTGGATGCAAAAATCTGGTCACAATTTTAGACCAGTATTTTTGTGACTAGTAAAGACTGTAAGAAACCGACCTACTCACCAATAGGTCAGTTCGCTAAATTCTGATTTGGAGTGGATTGCAATCCGACCTGTCTCATGATTGTTAATGAAGTAGGTCGCAAATTGTGACTTCCTCCAATTGTTGACTTTCACAAAGATTGTGGTCTGCTAGGGTCAGCAGAGCACCATGTCTGATTGCGTTTCAATAAAGTAAACTTTTTTTTTAATACAACCCATTTTCCTCAAAGGAAACAGCACTGAGGTTAAAACAAAAAGTGTCATTTTTGAAAATGTTGTTGGAGAATTGGAAATGGTCCTCTGGACACTGTCTACTCTGCAACAAACATTTTTTACATTCACAAAGGGGAAGGGATTCCAAGGGCGCCCCTTCCATTTTGCAAATGTATTACAATCCTAATTTAGGAGTCAGTCATTTTTCAACGTTTTGAGCGTGAGTTTCATCAAAACATTGATACATTGCATACAGAAGGGATATGCTGCTTCCAAATACCGAATCGGTTTGTAGCTCTCAATCCCATTTTAGTAGCTGGTAAAAATTTGTCAATTTCCAAAATGGAATTGGAACATTAAAAAATCTTTTTGTGGTTGCAAACGCCAGTGTTTGTGATGGTAGAAATGCTTTGTACATCTGGTCTATTGTTTTTAAATGTAATTTTACACCAAGCTAACTTAGGGGCATATGTAGGAAGCCAAATTGCGATTGCAAATGCTGAAATTCACAGAATTTCAGCGTTTGCGATCGCAATTTGGGCAGTGTGCTATGTAGCAGAGAAAAACCCACTCGCAAAATAAGGAATCGCAAAATTTGCGATTCCCTATTTTGCAAATGCATTTAAGGAATCCCAAATTGCGATTCCTTAAATGCAATGTAGGAAGCACCCAAGTTGTGCAATTTTGGCTTAAGGAATCGCAAATTACCACCAACTTCAGGTTGGTGGTAATTTGCGATGTCTTTGAAAAATGCACTTTTTGCATCTTTCAAAGTGCCATGTGGCGCACATACACGCCCTTAGCGCATGTATGTGCGCCACATGTGCACACATACTTATTTCAGGGGTGCAACAGGGTGTCCTATTGACACCCTTGCAACCTTGAAATTGCATTCTCAATTTGCGATTCTCTAATTGGGAATCGCAAATTGAGAATGTCTTTCCATTCATTCCTATGGGCCTTCTAGCCCATAGGAATGAATGGGAAGGTATTCCTTGTTTGCGAATCTCAATTTGCGATTCGCAAATAAGGAATATGTGGGATTCGCAAAATATTTTGCTAATCCTACCTACATTGCGTTTTGCGATTCTCTAATTGCGATTCCCTAAAAATCGCAATTTGAGAATCACAATACCCGTTTTACCTACATATGCCCCTAAGTCATTGAACCAACTTAAAATTCTTATGTGCTGGGCAAGCATTTGTCACCCAGGGGGTGGGGATGGATGTGGCAAACTAACCGATGTTTGTATAGATAGAGACTGCACATCCCTTTGATATGACACAAAGGGCCTAATTTAATGTTTGGTGGATGGAGTAGAGGCAGACAGGGTGACAGGGTGGCAGAGGACTTTACATCCATCACACTACCTTTACCCCATCATCCAGACTGAGAGATGTCCGCTGGTCCTCTGACATCTCTGTACATTGGCAGGACCCGCCGTCACAGCGGTTCCTGTAAATTGTGGAAAAGTTTGACTGACAGCACTGTCAGACATGACAGCCGGCCATGAAACATTTCCAAAAATAAACTCCTGCTTTAGGGGTTTTAAAACTATTGGCCCCCACACCATGAGAGCTTTCTCTCATGGTGTGTGAGGCTTTTTTATTTTTATTGTACCTCACAACCAGCTTTGTACCTAGCGGGGTCGGATGCAAAAAAAAAGCACTCTGACCATACACTCTAAATTGGGTGGAAGGTCAGATAACTTACTTCCGAGTGTCCGTAATCCATTGGGCTAGCGGACGAGTATGTAGAAATGGAACCCTAAATTGGGTGGGCAGACCAAGAGTTTGGCAGATAGGGAACTTCATCATGATGAACTACCCTCTCCGCCAAACTCTAAATCGGGCTCTAAAATACCCGTTCAAAGGCTGAGGAACCCCTGACAAACACTATAACAGGATCACAGGTGAAACTTCTCCCCTGCCTGGGTGTGCAGCGAGAAAAGCTTTGCATGTGCACACTCGTCTATTAGCGTTCCAATCCTGTGCAACTGCATATACAAAATTCTTTCTCCTGTATTTTGTTTTGGCTAGCTATCTCATTTTCTGTTTGGTTCTGCGTCCAATCGTAGGATGTCCACTCCTATTGTTAGTACAACATATTCATGTTTTTTCTGATGTTCTTGTTAATGACTTGCTATTTTAAGTGTATGTGTTGTATGTTATTATTGGGGAATCATTATGTACCTCGATTTTGTTCTTTTTTTAAATTATTGTACCAACTCTGGTTTCGATTTCTGGGTTATATTTGTAGTTTATTAAGTATTTACAACAAGCAAACGAAGTAAATATAATTCTCCACTCTACATAGTCAACTTTTCATGTCTTTGTTTTAATTCCTTTGCCTAACTTAAGCCCGTCAGTAAAAGTAGTCGTTGTTCAAAACGAGATTTTTCTGAAAAATGGCAAACTTCATTAGCCTAAATTACTTTCATTCTAATCTGTTCGTATTTCTCTTACAGCTTCGAGTTTTTAAGCTGGCAAAATCTTGGCCAACCCTCAACATGCTGATCAAGATTATTGGTAACTCTGTGGGCGCTTTGGGAAATCTAACCTTGGTACTGGCCATCATTGTCTTCATTTTCGCTGTGGTTGGCATGCAGCTCTTTGGTAAAAGCTATAAAGAATGTGTCTGCAAGATTTCTGAAGATTGTGAACTTCCACGCTGGCACATGAATGACTTCTTCCACTCCTTTTTGATTGTGTTCCGGGTACTGTGTGGAGAATGGATAGAAACCATGTGGGATTGCATGGAGGTTGCAGGACAATCAATGTGCCTCATGGTTTTCATGCTGGTCATGGTGATTGGTAATCTTGTGGTAAGTAACAAGATCAGATCAAAGTTATATTTATGAGTATGACTGTGACGCACTTTTATTCATTATTGTGAACCATATACATTTACTTTTAGAATGTCCGTTCCGATAGCTGCAAGCAGAATATGCAAATGTCAAGGTAGATGCATTCTCAGTTATATTTGTTATCTATCAATATAATACAGAAGAGATTAAGGGGCCGATTCCGATTCAGGCCGGAAATCTCTCCGACCGAGCCGGACCCGGAGAGATTTCCGACCGAATCGGACCCGTGCAGCCCGACCGAACGAGTACGATGCGCACATATGCCATCGGACTCGAGTAGGTCGGACTCCCATTGAAGTCAATGGGAGCCGGTCGTACAACGCGTACGCGGGCTCCCATTGACTCAATGGGTGCGAGGTGGACAAGGGCGCCCCCTACAGCGTGTACGCGGCGAAGCGACTCGCGCCGTACACGCAGTGCGTAGGGGGACCCATGGGTCCCCCTGTGTGCGACTTCGCGCGGCTACGCGTACAGGGGGTCCGACACGGACCCCCAAAGTACGGCTCCGACTGCTCTTTCGAGCCGGAGTGCGCGGCTCGGTCGGACTGCTCGCGGCGCGCATCGTACTTACCCGGCCGGGGAACGTCTCCATTGCGCAGTGCGAGGCGAGTCCGAGCGAGTCGGTCGGTGCGGTTGGACCCGAGTACGAGTCGGTCGGAGCGGTCGGGACGCCCGGACGAGTCGGTCGGCGATTTCGCATCGTACTCGCTCGCCAGGACGTGCGTACGAATCGGTCGGGAAATAGGGCTCCGAATCGGATCCGGTTAAGCCGAATCCGATTCGGAGCCCTACCGGCCGAGATCGGAATCGGCCCCTAAATGTGTGTGTTTCTCAATTAATGCCTACAAAAAATGGACGTTTGTCCTGTAGCATTGACATAGTGACCCAAATTAAACAGCAATAATGTACACCTGCAATCATATATGGCCATCATAGCAAAACAATGACTACATTCAACATGAAATAATACAAAGCAGAGCTACAAGTGGTAAACTTTCCAGGGTGATTTAGACCCTGGCAGGCGGCCCTCCATTTCAGTAGGTTATCACAGACTACGGTGCTAACCTACTGAAATGGAGGGCCTCTGCTGACCTGGGGAGAGGACTGCTTGTTGTATTTAGAGCAGGGGTAACCAACCTTTTCTATAACAAGATCTACTTTTATTCAATGAAAACTATCTCGAGCTGCTAATACTACTGGTGTATAAATAGTGACCACATCAGACAAGGTTACAGGCGAGGGTTGTCAGCAGTAATGTAAAAAATGTTTTGTCAGTTTGGAATACCTCTTCATGTGTAATACAGAACAGCCATGGTTGCAATGCCCATGGGACCAAGGTAATAATATTAGTATTAAGCTTCCCTAAAACCAAATCATCTATGACTTGAATATCAGATTTAAATATATTTTGGAAAGTCAGCCATTTCTTTCCATACATCAGCTTAAGAGTTTTGAAAATATACACATTTTCGTCTCAAATACATTCTCAATTCTGGAATGCATATATTAAGTCATCTAAGTAAATGCTTCTAATTTAATAAGCTGGCTGCTCACAGGAGAGCTACTTTTAGGTAGCTGGAGAGCTACCAGTAGCTCTAAGGCTACTGTTGGAGAAGCCTGAGAGGTTCCCGCATACCTAGCAGTGATCTCTAAGCCTTCAGAGGAACTGCTGGTGTGGTAGATGCTCTTAAGGCTGAAGAGTTTGCAGAGCGAGCACCAATTTGTTGTGTCTGCTTGTCAAACTTTTTTTCACAAATATGCTCCAAAAATGAGAGTTTGTTCTTGAGAAAACAAGAAATAATTGACTCCAGGTGCAGGGAGTTTTACGCCTACTTGTAGGGTCCATTGACTGACATTCCTGACGGGCAAAGGACCGTGAATTTATGGTAGAGGTCCTGCTCTGGTAAACTCTAAATTACCCACTAAATGTGCTCGTGCAAATACAGGACACTATCCAGATGAACTTAGTGACGTTTTTTATGCATAAAAACTACATTGTTCATTATGTTGAGAGTATTTGTAATTCCTCTCTTATCTGGACAATGTTGTCAATTGGATATTTGAGTATATATTGTATTGCCCTCTGTTGTAAATTGTGGTCCTTCGTTGCCTTTAATACTCACTACCTTTTATATGATATTTCCATTAGTGTTGATTCTTGGCTCTGTGAGCACAATTGGATCACTCTTTACTTTCCTTGTAGGCACTGTGTTGCCAGTTTCAGGATGTGCCTGGCTCCCGTAGGTTTGGGCTCCATCTTAGAAGGGAGCAAGACCCTATTTTTAATGCTTTTATGTTTTCCTTCTTCACTTTTAAGTTAGTTAGTTTTGATTTGCCGGTAGCGGTCCCTTCACAGGGGAGCCTGTGAGGGTCCGCATGGTTGCTGGATCCCAGTTTTGCACCAATTGTTTGCCCCCCCTTATTTTAATAGTCGCGCTGATAGCGCTTAATTGGACATGCCTCTTTTATGGAGGGCCATTTAGGGCCGAAAATCACCAAAGGCAAACCCGTCTGCGCCCGTCCACGGCCGGAACGCGCCTAGCACCAGGAACCCAGTTCCTGAGAGGAGCAACTTCATAAAGAATTCAGGTAAGGAACTCCTAGATCTTAACTCTAGGGTTCTTAGCCCTAACTGTTGCCGCTTTAACCCAGGTAGTGTCTGTGGTAAACAGCGTTTACCATGCATGCGAGACAACGCATGCCATTACAACGCGGTCGTTACAACGACTGCGTTGTTACATCGCATACCTTTACAACGCAAGTCGGAACAACGACTTGCGTTAGGGGGCAGAAGGTGTTGGATTTAAAATCCAAAACCTTCCCTACTGTTGCACAGACTGGAGTTGGAATAGTAAATTATACTATTCCAAAATCCAGCGCCCCTACTGCAAGTCGTTGTTCCGACTTGCGTTGTAAAGGTATGCGATGTAACAACGCAGTCTGTTGTAACGACCGCGTTGTAATGGCATGCGTTGTAAACGCATGCGGACTAACGTGCCATATTCAGTGTCCGTCTGCAACATGTCTATAGCTGCAAATGCGGCTTCCAGCTGCCGGAAGAGCAGAAGGTAATATCCTGCCGGTCCTCGAACATCGAGACCGGGCGGGAGTAAGTCAGCAGCTATAGTGAATGCGGAGATTCGCTGTGGTCTCATTAATGTTAGGTCTCTGGCCAAACACAAGTATGAAGTGGCAGACCTCCTTCTTAATCACCAATTGGATGTATTATTTCTAACCGAAACTTGGGCAGATGCCGCGTCCGACCCTGATTTCATGACGGCTGCACCAATGGGTTTTCTGTCCTTTAGGTTAGACAGACCCATTAAACGGGGAGGAGGGCTGGCCATTATTTATCGAGAAAAGCTTGGGCTAAATTTACTTCAGCCTTTAATGCACAATGTGAAGCACTATATTTCTCTTTAGAAATTAACCCTAAAAAAACCTTTAAGGGCCTTCTTCTATACCGCCCTCTGGGGTCCAGGAGTACCTTCTTAGTAACATTCATTCGTTCTTAGAATCCAAACTAAGTTCGAATAATTTCACCATTTTGGGCGATTTTAACAGCTATTAGGAAGATGTATCATACAATGACACAGTAGCTTTGTCAGATATACTGGGGACCATAGGACTATCGCAAAAGGTGCATAATCCCACTCATGAGGCAGGACATTCTTTAGATGGAATTTTTACATCAGACCCAACCATCACGGTCAAAGAGGTTCTTCCGTTATCCTGGACGGACCATTCAATCATTCTGTTTGATTTAAAGCCCTCAGAAGGGCCCCAGTCGAACTTCCTAGGTCGCACCCGACAGTCATTAGAGCATGAAATAAACTTGATCCTGAAAGACTACTGATACAGCTTAATAATTCCCAACCTACTCTCAGTTCAACCCCAGAGATAGCAGTCAAAGAATATACAGAGTGGCTAAACTCCGCTTTCCACGAGACAGTACCCACCTCAAAGGGATCAGTAACTGGAAGACGCCTTTTGCGCCCTGTTTCTCGGAGGCTTTGAGTCTAGAAAAGCAAAACTGCAGGAGATTAGAAAGATGCTGGACAGCGCAGTATGATGACTTGGGAAAAGAAAATTACAAACTAGCACTATCCACATACAAAACCCTGCAAATAACTGAAAAAGGGGCTTTCTATTCAAAACAAATAGAAAACGCTCAAAACTGTTCTAAAGAATTGTTCCAGGTAGTAAGCAAACTTGCCACCCTGCCCAGCAAAACTACTAATTTGAGTAGCCAAGCTTTCTGCGATAACATCGCGAGTATTTTCAGGAGTAAAGTGAATAATATATATGCACAATTTGAGGACAAAATGTGCTCTCCTGTTTCGCTTCTGTCATCAGTGAACAGGTAGAACAACTAGTTTTAGCAGTTAAATCTGGATTTCCATTGGACCCATGCCCCCGTCTGTTTTAAAAATTATAGCTAGTAAAGTAGGTGTTATTCTTGCAAACATCTTCAATGCTATGTTTAAGGTTGAGATTTTTCTTACCCTATGGAAAGATGCATCCATCCTTCCATTATTAAGAAAACCTAATTTAGACATCTCCAATCCTAGTAACTATTGCCCCATCTCCCGTCTGCCTTTGCCCGCAAAACTAGTTGAGAAACTGATGAACCAACAGCTGGTCCAATTTATTCATGACAACGATTTACTTGATCCCACTCAATTTGGGTTTCATCCTAAGCACAGCACTGAGACTGCATTAATCAAAGCCACCGAGGAGTTTAGGGTAGTGATGGACAAAGGTGGAGCTGCTGCCCTAATTCTCCTTGATCTATCAGCAGTTTTTGACACGGTAGACCATAATCTGTTAAAACTGCGTCTAAAAAAACTGGGCATTAATGATTCTGCACTCTCTTTGCTTTCTTCGTTTTTAGCTGATAGTACTAAGTCGGTTGCACTGGGCCATTTTAAATCAGTGCCTTATGTGCTGCCTTGTGGGGTTCCACAGGGCTCTTCCCTCAGTCTGACATTATTTAACATTTATATGTTGGAACTGGCTCCTCTTATTCAACAATTCGGCTTTAGTTTGACGTCTTACACTGACGACACACAAATTGTGGTCGCAGCTTCTAAAAATGAACCCTCTACTTCAATTCGGTTTCATCTGTGCATGCGATAAATAAGTGCATGGATGAGCAAACATTGTCTGAAGCTCAATTCAGATAAAAACGAGATATTGATATTTGGCAATCCTTCTCCAACATGGGATGCCGCATGGTGGCCTGTAGAACTAGGGGAAATGCCCACACCAGTAAAAAAGGCAAAACATTTAGGAATTGTATTAGATAACAGTTCCCAGGATGTTTGTTTCTGGTTCAGGGAAGACCTGGCTTGACAGTTTGGGCTGGACTGTTCCCATGAGGCACAGGGTCAAGACTGATTTGCATATAGCTGGGTCTGAATTGAGGTGGTGAAGTGAGCTAAAGAACGATGATGGATTCAACCCAGATCTGTGACTGGGGGTGAGTGTCTGAAAGGTTTTAGCGCTCCGTCCATCATCTCCTTGTGTTTGCTTTGTTCGCCCTGGGTTGGCAGGGTATGCCCAGACGTGGGTCCTTTGCTCACTTTGCCACTGGATTCAAGCTCGCCTGGCTGAGTAGGTGTGTTACCCCGAAACCAGTCCCAGGAAGCTTGTTTCTGGTTCAGGGAAGTCCTGGCTTGGCAGTTCGGGCTGGACGGTTCCCATGAGGCACAGGGTCAAGACTGATTTGCATATAGCTGAGCCTGAACTGAGGTGGTGAAGTGAGCTAAAGAACGATGATGGATTCAACCCAAATCTCTGACTGGAGGTGAGTGTCTGAAAAGTTTCAGCGCTCTACCCATCATCCCCTTGTGTTTGCATTGTTTGCCCAGGGTTGGCAGGGTATGCCCAGACGTGGGTCCCTTGTCACTTTGCCACTGGATTCAAGCTAGCCTGGCTGATGAGGGGTGTTACCCCGAAACCGGCTACAGGATGCTTGTTTCTGGTTCAGGGAAGACCTGGCTTGGCAGTTCAGGCTGGACTGTTCCCATGAGGCACAGGGTCAAGACTTATTTTGCATATAGCTGGTTCCGAACTGAGGTGGCAAAGTGAGCTAAAGAACAATGATGGATTCAACCCAGATCTGTGACTGGGGGTGAGTGTCTGAAACATTTCAGTGCTCCGTCCATCATCAACGTATTTGGATACATGCTAAAATTCTGCCGCAGTTTAAGAAGCCCTCGGCTGACCCTTTAGTGTCAGCAAATTTCAGACCTATCTCACTACTGCCGTTTTTTCCAAAGCCTCAGAGAAATACATCAATTCAGTGATCTTTGACTACGCTGAAAAAAATAATCTCCAACACCAGGGCAAGTCGGGTTTTAGAACCAACTATAGTACAGAGACTGCCCTACTAGATGTCTCTGAGCATATCAAGGAGAAGCTGGACCAGGGGGGAAAAGCCATGCTGATTTTATTGGACCTTTCTGCAGCTTTAGAAACCGTTGCACAACCTAGATTCCTAAACAGGCTACAGGACTGCAGAAGAGGCGGCACCGTTTTGAAATGGTTTACCTCCTTCCTAGAGGACAGAAGCCAGGAAGTCTGGACCCCCCCCTTCGCGGGCCTCATTCCCAGCCTGAAAGTGGGAATTCCGCAGGGCTCTATACTGAGCCCCATTCTTTTCAACCTATGTATTTCCCCCTTGGCGCCACTGGCAGAGGCGCCTGGCGCGAATATTATTTCTTACGTGGACGACACGCAGCTCCTTTTTACCTGCAACAAGGGAGCTGACTTTGAGGCTGAGAAGATCAGTACCTGTCTGTCGAAGGTTTTCTCGTGGTTGAGGAAGAATCAGTTAAAATGTAATCCAGAGAAATCTGAAGTTATCTTTTTTGGCTCCCCACCCGCGGACGAGTGGAAACTCTGGTGGCCCTCGGATATGTCTCCCCCTCTCTCCGCTCAAAGTTCTGTCAAGAATCTTCGCATCATGATGGACAGCTCCCTCTCGATGAGATCTCAGGTCCAGTCTGTAGTTGGCTCCTGTTTTAGACTTCTTCGGATGCTTAGAAAATTTCTCCCCATCTTGCCTCTTGACCATAGGAAGACCGTAGTCCAGTCACTGATCATTTCCAGACTGGACTATGTCAACGTCCTGCACCTAGGCCTCCCTGAATATCTACTTAACTGCTTACAGCTGGTCCAGAATGGAGCCGCCAGAGTGGTCCTTTTGCTTAGGCCCAGGACCCATATCTCCCCACACCTCAGGACTTTACACTGGCTCCCTGTAAAAATGAGGATCAGTTTTAAGGCTTTGGTATTATTCTTCAAGGCCTTGCATGGAAACGGTTTGGAATATCTCAGAAGGAGAGTCACACACTATGTGCCGACAAGAACCCTGAGGTCCTCCACGCTGAGCTTGGCATCCGTTCCCAGGCCGTTTCTTCCGGTTCCATGGTGCCCATGCCTGGAACCTTCTCCCACTGACTCTGAGGAAAGTGACCGACGCTGCTGTTTTTAGGAAAATGCTTTAAACCTGGCTTTTCCGTAATTAATTCCTGTTCTCCAGCTCCTAGGAGCAGCAGAGGGTTTGATAGAGTTTTTTCAGCAACGGGACACTCTTTCTGAGTAGCTGCGCGCTCTATAAATACTCTTTCATTCATTCATCTCCTTGTGTTTGCTTTGTTCGCCCTGGGTTGGCAGGGTATGCCCAGACGTGGGTCCCTTGCTCACTTTGCCACTGGATTCAAGCTAGCCTGGCTGATGAGGGGTGTACCCCGAAACCGGTCCCAGGATGCTTGTTTCTGGTTCATAGAAGACCTGGCTTGGCAGTTCGGTCTGGACTGTTCCCATGAGGCCAAGGGTCAAGACTGATTTGCATATAGCTGGGTCTAAACTGAGGTGGCGAAGTGAGCTAAAGAACAATTATAGATTCAACCCTGATCTGTGACTGGGGGTAAGTGTCTGAAAAGTTTCAGCGCTCCGTCCATCATCTCCTTGTGTTTGCTTTGTTCGCCCTGGGTTGGCATGGTATGCCCAGGCGTGGGTCCCTTGCTCACTTTGCCACTGGATTCAAGCTAGCCTGGCTGATATGGGGTGTTACCCCGAAACCGGTCCCAGGATGCTTGTTTCTTCTTCAGGGAAGACCTGGCTTGGGAGTTCGGGCTGGACTGTTCCCATGAGGCACAGGGTCAAGACTGATTTGCATACAGCTGGGTCTGAACTGAGGTGGTGAAGTGAACTAAAGAACGATGATGGATTCAACGCAGATCTGTGACTAGGGGTAAGTGTCTGAAAAGTTTCAGCGCTCCGTCCATCATCTCCTTGTGTTTGCTTTGTTCGCCCTGGGTTGGCAGGGTATGCCCCATGCGTGGGTCCCTTGCTCACTTTGGCACTGGATTCAAGCTAGACTGGCTGATGAAGGGTGTTACCCCGAAACCGGTCCCAGGATGCTTGTTTCTGGTTCAGGGAAGACCTGGCTTGGCAGTTCGGGATGGACTGTTCCCATGAGGCACAGGGTCAAGACTGATTTGCATATAGCTGGGTCTGAACTTAGGTGGCGAAGTGAGGTAAAGAACGATGATGGATTCAACCCAGATCTGTGACTGGGTGTGAGTGTTTGAAAAGTTTCAACGCTCTGTCCATCATCTCCTTGTGTTAGATAACAGACTGACGTTTGTGAACCAAATAAACACCATTGTGTCCTCTTCTTCTTTCTTAATTAGGAAACTAAAGAAAATCCTTCCATATTTACCTGCTGATCCCAGGAGGACGGTTGTGACTGCACTTGTGTTATCCAAATTAGATTACTGCAATGGCTTGTTCCTGAATATTCAAAATCAACACCTAATACAAGTTGCAGATGATACAAAATGCAGCCGCAAGAATCCTAGTGGAACTGCCCAAATATCAATCTATTTCCAAAGAAATTAGGAAACTGCACTGACCTCTGGGGGCAAGTTGGATCACGTTTAAGGCCTTGTGCTTGGCCTATAAAGCCCTTAATGATACAGGACCCATCTTTTTAAAAAACCTCTTTAAGTGGTATCATCCTAGTAGACTGCTTCGGTCAACCAAGCCAAGTACATGATTGTTCCCAGATTCCGTACAACTAATCGGTGTTGTCGAAGCCTGAGTTACGGAACTGCAAAACTCTGGAATACTGTCCTGTTGCATATTAGATCCTTGCACTCTTTGTCTTCTTTTAGAAAGGGCCATAAAACATGGCTTTTTCAGACCTTGGCCTGATTGAGTGATGATTCAGTTGTGATGTGCTTTGAGTTTCAGTGCCAAAACACCCCAGGGTATTCGCGCGATTAATAAGTTTGAATAACATAACATAACATAACATTCTAAATCGAGACCAAAGGAGAGAGTGCCAAACTCGGCATTACAAGTTTAGCGGCAGCTACTGCAACCCACAATGTGCACAAGTTTCAGCAAACAAATCCATCATATATGCACTCCAAAGCATAGGAGGGGGAAACATGAGCATTTATCCATAATTACGAGGTGCACAAATCAGAAGTGCTATAATTGCCTACCTGCAAATTACAACACCTCGCACCTCGCTGTAGCACAAACTACAGGTGTGCAATTACCACACAACTGTTTTTGCACAGTCCTCGGAATTATCATTGAATAAATATTTCCAATAGGTAGTTTCTATTTTTGATTCGGTCATTGTTGTCATTTTATATATTGTGCTCTATGGTCTACCTAACTTCCCATTGGCTTTAGCTCAGTGTTCGAGGTACAACAATATCAGAACATTACATCCATCTTGTTTATCTAGTGTCCTTTTTAATGGACATAAATTAAAACAAGATCTGTGATTTGTCATGCTAAATTCACAATTAGTCACAGTAGTGCTGCTAACCAATCAACATCATAAATGCCACTTTGAATTAACCAAGTATTAAACGAACCAAGTTTCAAGTCATGTCTAACCAAAGAAAATAATGTTTTTTTGATCCCGAACTACTAGAATGAAACATTTAGCCTGCCTAATATCATGTGGCACATAAACGAAGGCAAAGAAATGATGATCACAGGTATGTGAGTAGACAAACCCACAGCTTAAATCCCTAGCATCAAGGAGACAAATCAAAGTGCCCAGCACCAAAAGAAGCTTGAATTATTTACTTAAAGGAAAAATTCAGCATTTTCTTCTCAATTTAGAGTGCTGTATTTATTAAAACCTACCTCTCTTTGCCTACTACTACACACACACACACACACACGTACACACATACACACACATATATATACTATTCCTCTCCCTCTCTCTCTTTCTGTCTCTCTATCTCACACTATTTTTCTCCTCCTCTCTTTGTTGCTATCTCTCTTTGTCTCTCCTCGCGCTCTCTCTTTTTTTAAAGCATTCTAGCACAGTGTACGTCTCATCCAGAATAGGAAGCCATTCACAACAAACCTCAGCCCTGGGGTGATAGAAGACAGTTATGAGAATTGAAAACCTTATTAAGATATAAGGAAGTTCCTACTGTTGTCTCTGGTTCATTATAAACCTTGTTGATGGACTCGCCTTTGTACTCAAAGTACGAAGTGGCCTTCATTTTGTTTCTCTAGTGGTCTTCGTGTTGTTCCACTTTGGGGCTACGACTTCCATGCATAATGGTTCTAAAGAAATTACAAAAGAAAGTCACACCTAAAATGGAACTGATAGAGCTGAAGACCCTCGGTCCGATTCACAAAGCCACTTGAACTAGTATCATAGTTTTACTAGTGCAAATGGTAGGATTTATGACTGCAAGGCATAAAAGGTGACTTAGCAGTTGTAAATTCATTTACTCCCATGCAATATCACCCCACAAGAGCATAATGTTTTCATGCAAGGATAAATCCCACACAAGTGGTGGAGAATGGACTGTTGAAGTCATGGTCAAGCTTGAAGGTTTGTGAAGATCCACAAATTTATTAGTTTGTTGCATTCAAAAACTTTTCCCACCCCAAAATGGTCGAAGATTAACTCCATGTAAGGGCTAAAATATATCCATTTCCAGAGTAGGAATGGTAATGGAAATGGAACCCCCAACTTTCCTCGTGGTATAGAGGAAGGGTTTTCTACAGAGGGAAGATTTTGCAACTCTCAATTTATTGGATCTCCCTTCTCAACTTAGTTTAAAATTACATCTAGATTATCACAATCTAATATTGCTTTTCCTTACGAATGTTTGTAATATATTCTCTTCTATTAACTTCCTAGGTATTGAATCTGTTCCTGGCATTGCTGCTCAGCTCGTTTAGCTCAGACAATCTTTCACCGACAGATGATGATGTTGAAATGAACAATCTTCAGATCGCTGTTGGCAGGATACAAAAGGGAATAGATTATGTCAAGACAGCCTTACATGACTTTGTCCAAAAGTGCTTTTTCGAAACCCAAAACGCATTAGATGATGTTAAGCAACTGGAGGAAGCCCATAAGCAAGACGCCTTCAATTTCAACCACAATCCAGTCGAAATGATCAGAGAATGCGACTATCTGAAAGATGGAACTGGCAGTGATTTTGGAAGTTGTGTCGAGAAATACATACATGATGAGAAAGACTATGAGACATTTCTCCCAAAGCCCATCCGGCATGAAGTAGTGCCAATTGCGGTTGGAGAATCAGATTTTGAACATATCAACACAGAAGATTTGAGTAGTGAGTCTGAATTGGAAGAAAGTAAAGAAAGTAAAGAGGTAGGATACCTTATGTGCTATTTAGTTATGATACATAAATGAATACATGTATATATTTCTACATAAATTTTACCCGCAGTGCCCAATTCACAGAAATGTTAACAAAGGATGAAAATACATTTCTGCAGTTTTCAAACCTCTTAAAGGTAGTGATAGGAAGGGTGTGCAAGCTTACTAGGTGTACTTTAAGAAATATTTTGTGACCTTGTACTAGGCCTGATTTTTGGCATTAACCGTGCTGTAATTGTGTCTGGGTACACTTACACCTCCTGAAATGCCTGAATCTCCTAAGTTGTAGAAACAGGCTTGCCCTAGATAATATTTATTTAAGAGACAATACATTTCAGTGTGTCAAGTAATTTAATTAAACTCGACACCTTTCAATTTTGAAGTATTATACATGCATTTAGACATTATACAATAAACATCATCTTCATCCCACGTTAAAATGTTTTACACATTCTTTTCAGCCCTTGTACTTTTTCTTTAAACATTTTTGTGCAATTCTTTATGTGTACTCAAAAAAAGACAAAAAGACATTTTCCAAAAGTGCATATATGAAACTGTGCAAACATATAACAAAGTTTTTTACATTGAACCAGTCAACTATTCATGTTATATTTGAGTTTCTGTGTTAGTCTCTATCTCTTAAACTGAAACTCTTAATGTTGGGGTTTGATTTGCGAAAAGTGGCACATTTATTTTCTCCATGGCGGAAAATATTTTTCCGCAAGGCAAAACCTTACCCCTACTCAGCCCCAAACAACATTTAGAGGGTTCTAGTTCCCTCTTACACCTCACAATGGGAATAACATGTGCCCTTGGTAGGAGTAAACAGTCAAATAATTCCATGGTGGAAAGAGGCGTGAGAGAAATGAAAGAATAACAACAAACTCACAAGTTCTTGGGTGTTCACAAACTTTCCAAGAACGCCATGCACAGGAACAACTGCACTGACCCTTGATTGTCCTTTACTAAGCACAATATTAGTTGTTTGTAGACTAACATTATGGCAGAGTAAAATGATTTATTACTGCATGATAAACTTTTATATATTTCTTCGAGTTGTATATCTGGCCATTTATTTTATTTTATTTGCATTTGGTCATAGCATGACTCTATCCAAAGGTGCTTTACGTATTAACAACAGAAAGGAGAGTAAGGGCTTGCATCTCACTAAACTTGGAGAAAGAAGTCACAAACCAAAAGCGAGTAAACTGAACTAACTTAATTAGAACAGAGTAAGGGAGATCATCGTAAGGGCAAGGGTATCAAGAGCACATTTGGGGTCCACTTGCGGACAGAGTGAATAGGGGTGGTAGAGGCAGTGTGATAGGAATAGAGAGAAGTGAGAGGAGAAGGAGAAGGAGATGTAGGGGGAATAGAGGGAGGGTAGTAGAGCACTGTGAAGTACAGGCTATTAAGGGAGGTGCAGGAGTAATGAACAGGGTGAAATGGGATGTAGAGGGAGAGACAGGAAGGGTAGAAAGTGTGGGGAAAGTATTAAAGAAAAGATTTTGACTGGGATGATGGGATCAACTTGGGAGTTTACAATTGTGCACGCAGACATTACAGTGGTAGGTCTGAGACACATTTACAGGGCTACTCATGTGGGTGGCACAACCAGTGCTGCAGGCCCACTAGTAGCATTTGATTTGCAGGCCCTGGGCACACTCAGTGCACTTTACTAGGGACCTACCAGTAAATCAAATATGCCAATCATGGATAACCAATCATAATCATAATTTACACAGAGAGCATAGGCACTTTAGCACTGATCAGCAGTGGTAAAGTGCCCATAATCCTATAGCTAACAAAAACAGGGAGCAGAAAAATAGGAGGCAAAAGGCAAAACGTTTGGGGATAAACCTGCAAAAAGGGCCGGGTCTAACACACCAGCACATATTAAGCACTGGGTATGCCCATGAATTGCTAGCATGCCTTATGTTTCCATTGTACTGCTGCCAGAAAATTTATGAGGAATTTCAGAAGGCTGCAAATAAAAAGTTATCTCACTCACTCAATTGGCCTGGCATTTCAACACAGTACGGCTAAGCAGACTGCAGACTTTCATATTGTGGTTTGACAAACTCCCATAAGTACATTTACAATGGAAAGCACTTTGAAAGCACTTGATTAAATGGGGTATGTCCTTTTAAATTGAATTGTAAAATCTATTTCTTTTTATGAAATCCAGTCTACGCATATTCCCTGGGTATACCAGTTGCTGCTTTTCGAGTACCAAATGGAAAATATTTTTTTGTAATTTATTTTCAGTGATTTACATCAATATCTAATAAGTGTTATAACACTGCTGTTAGCTATTTAGTGTTTCATAACAAATTCTATATATTCCTGTTGATAAGACTGCATCATCAACAAACATTACAACTTGTGTAAAAGGCCCCTATTTTTGTGATGTACCTTACTTTGATTGAAACAGCCTTCCTTTGAATTCATAGGCATATGTGCACACTAAAATACAATGTCATTATGTCCCCTTTAAGACTTTCTAATCACTCCATTGGCATATCACAAGTCACTACTGAAGATCACAGATGCACTCTGTTTCCATTCACAATAGTGTATCGCCCTCCCACAGAGAACACTGAAGGATTTGTCTTCCATATCTAACTTGCCTTTGTCATACGGTCAAAAAAAAGAAAATGCCACTTAATCTACTACAACTAAGAACAGAGTAGCCTTGACATACAGTTGCTATGTGATTAGAACCTATGCTTCACCACATTCTGCAGAACGTTCCCTGGTTCTTGAAGTGATGCAACCATGTAGACGGATGTAGAATCTCATGCCAGTTGACTTATGGACACATACACTCAAAAAAGTATATCCTAGACACGGCTGCAACACTTATATCACCCTATTGCACTCAGGTGACAGAGTCTACCTCTAGGAGAAGTGATTAATGAAACCATATCACGATCTAACCACTGCTCATTATGATCCATCGTGGGAGCCAACCAGGTGCTCATTAGGAGATTCATGTATCCACTTTCAAGACTATGTTCTAGGTTAGACCACTGAAACCTCCGAATCTGCCTGGGACCTGCGTTTTGCTACATAACATGGCCATCAAGAGATGGCAGTCCAAGGCAACCTTACTCACAAGGGTCCAGGACTGTGGAGGCACCACTTGGAGGTTTAGGACTCACTCAGGCTGCGTCCAGGTGCCATTTCAAGATGGTTGGAGCCTTTTCTGTCCCTAAGGCTCTGATCAGGAGGCCAGGCAACTAGCCCTGGGAGTCACTTTGATAGTCCTGGGTTCAAGCAGTGGAACAGGACTCAAGCAGCAGGGCAGGCCTCTGAGGTTCAAGGCAGGCTTCAGGCAGGAGAGCAGTCATTACAGGTGCAGCAAAGCAGTCCTCTGAAGTCAACAGCAAGCCACAGCAGCAGGCAGTCATCTGAGAGTCCTTACCCAGGTCCTGAAAGTGAACTCAAGAATGGGTCTAATGGTCCTATTTTTGTGTCTGGTGCCTTCTTTGGAGTAGGAGAAGTTTCTAGAGAATTCCCTACCTCCCCTAATTTAGTTCCAGCCTGGCTACATGAACAATGAAATGATGTGAAGTACTTTGTGGGAAGGCTGACCACAGCCTATTGATATGCTAGTGGGGCTGTGCCCAGCTCCGCCCCCTCCCCTCACTCTGCCAGTGATGACACATCCCGGCACACCTAAGCTCTCTATTGTGTGGCTGTATGGGAGGAATAAACAAAGTCCAACTGCAAAATGTACCCGTCATGTGACCCAGGAACAGGCTAAAGGCACCAGATAGTTAGGGGAGGAAAATGCCAACTTTCTAAAAGTGCCATTTTCAAAATTGTAACTTAAAATCTGACTTTACCATTAAAGAGGAATTTAAATTACAATTTCTCAGAAATCAAAAAGGAAATCCCTACCTGCTCCCAATCAAATGTTAGCCCTTAATTAATGTAATAAAGTAATCCCATGTTATCCTATGGGAGAGGTAGGGCTCACAGTGGTGAAAACTGAATTTCAGAGTTTTTTACTATCAGGACAAGCAAAACTTAAAAGTACATGTCCAACGTTTTAATTACAATGCACCATACCCTATTGGCTACCTAGGGCCTACCTTAGGGGTGACTTATATGTAATAAAAAGGGAGTTTAAGGCTTGGCAAGGGAGTTATTTTGCCAAGTCAATTTGACAGTTAAAACTGTATTCAGGCTGCAGTAGCATGTTTTGAAGGGCTACTTGAGTAGATGGCACAATAAATGCTACGGAATCACTAGTAGCATTTAAAAATACAGGCCCTGGGTATATGGCATACCACTTTACAAGGGACTTATAAGTAAATTAAATATGCCAATCAGGTGTAAGCCGACCATGTTTTAGACAATGAGCACAATCACTTTACCACTGGTTAGCAGTGGCAAAGTGCACAGACTCAAAAGGCCAACTATAACGAATTCAACAAAATAAGAGGGTGAAGGCAAAGCTTTGTGGGAAGACCACCCTAAGGCTGACAGCTCTAAAACCTCTACTAAAACCTCTCTGCTAAGGTGATTTTTCCAGTAGCAATAAACATCTGCATGCAGATTGGGTGAAATAAAGGCCCTTCTTCTGAAGCTTATCTTCATTGCTCCCTACTCATCACACTTCGTCTCTCTCGCTCTCTTTTCTCTAAAAGATAGTTTCTCTACATAGTCTGGATATGAGAAGAGTGACTGAGATCTATTTACATAAAATGTCTACTTTTTGTAAATCAGGCTCAATTGGCCACATGCATCAAGCTAAATACCGGTCGCAAACGGGCCGATTCAAAGAATCGGGCCCTTTGCGACCGATATTTAGCCATTTGGGATGCATCAAGCCCAAACCCAATCACAAAATAGGTAATTGCAAATTTTGCGATGTCCAATTTTGCGAATGCATTTAGGAAATCCCAATTTGCGATTCCTTTAATGCAATGCAAGAAGCAATATGAGATTGCGACTTAGCATTAAGGAATCGCAAATTACCACCAACTTCAAGTTGGTGGTAATTTGCAAATCCTTAGAAAAATGCTAAAAATTGCTTTTTTTTAAGTGCCATGTTGCGCACACACATGCCCTTAAGGCATGTGTGTGCGCCACATGTGCACACATGCCAGTTTTGTGGGTGAATCAGGGTGGCCTTTTGGCCCCATATCACCTTTTAAATTGCAAATTGCGAATGACTTCTCATTCATTCCTATGTGCCTCTAGGCCCATAGGAATGAATGGGAAGGCATACCTTAATAGCGAATCGCCGCGGGTGAGCAGTATGGGGTAAGACACTGTCTAGCAGCACTAATTAGTGACATCTACCTGTTCACCTGTTCCTGAGGCTCATGGGGCAATATACCCATCCATACATTATTAACATATTAGAAGTACAAGTAGGTACTGCATGTAGTGCTTGAATACTTGCATTTTTTCACTTTTGTATATAATAACTTTCACTTTTTATACAACTAGTGAGCACTGAAGGGATCTTTTCAGTCCTGATGAAGAAGCCTTGAGCTTCGAAACATGTTGACTCTCTAGGAACGTCAGCTCATTATATGCGTGACTTTTCCAAACCACCAGTTTTTAACAGGTCCAGCCTCAACGACCTATTAAATTGTCTTATGTCCATGAGGCCAGTTCCTTTTTAACTCCACTTTTGACCCTTCCTCTCACTACCCCTACACCACACATAGTGCTTTAGATTAGTGCTCCCATGTAGTCGCCGGTCGTAGCACGCCCCATTCCACAGTGGGATGGGAAGACCCCAATGATAAAGCATGACACCAAGGGCCCTTTTGGTGTGTGAGGGGTATTTAAACAACTTTTGTGTATGTCCTATCATGGAGTAGGTATACAATTTTCCCCCCACCCTCTATAGGTCCTTTTTCATCATTTGGATCACTACCCTTATGGTGGATCTTGATGTTTTGTTAATTACTGATTAGAGGAGGACGTATCCACCGTCAGTGTCCCTCTGGACGCTACCTCTTCACTCCCCTATTCTGTTTTTTGTACACCTGCTTATACCCTTGACTTTTGAGTTAACAGAAACTGTAAATCCATCTTTTATATGAGGATTATAGGAATCTCTGTCTCATGTATATGTGCCTGGACGTCCCAGTAGTAGATATGCACAAAAATACTACTTGGGCTTCTCCCATCGCTTTTGTTAAGAACCATAGTTTGTAGGTTACCAGGTTTAGTAATGATTTTGGTTCAGCAGTTTTGAGTGTTGTAACTTATTTAACATACTTTCCTAAACTATTTCACTGAATAATAAATTATCATTCATTTCCTAAGCAGTCCTTTTAATTTATCAATGCCATTTTAATTACTTGTTATACGCTCAAGGGTTAAGGACTGGGGTAAGGAAGCTGGACAAAGTGTTAATGCTTGGATTGTATACTACTAATCTTCATTACATTGAGTCTTACTTTTCCTCAGCCCAGCCCTTCTTTCCTACCCTCCTGTCCCTGAGTTGTGGACTTATATTTGGTTCTTAAATATACAGTGTTTTCTGATAAGCAGTGTTGTTCATAGCTGCCAAGTCTCCCAGGTCAATGCATGATGAAATGCTCCAGTCCAAGTTTTTTTTCTTTAAATTATAGAATAAAAAATTATAAGTCCCAGAATTTTAAGAAACATTCTGGACTCGAGCAGCTAGGCACTCTTGGACCTGGGCTATTTGACAGGGCTGGTTATTATATCCTCAGGTGGGTGGAGTGGTTGAACATTTTTTTTCATTTAGAAGAATTGATTACTTAAAGTGAAACCAGTTTTGGGAGGTGCAACACCTTGAAGATTAAGGACTGGGATGAGGAAAAGGAATGAAACGGTAATTAAAGATACTCAAAGACCAGGAAATTGGGAAATTGTTCATGGTAATGGGTCACAGAGATTAGTTTAGCAAACATCATCGGAGTCAAAAGAAAATCTCGAGGTTGGAGATCATTTGGTAGATCACTCTTCAACATTATGCAGTCAAAAACTATAGGTTCGAATTTTCTTCCCCTAGGAATTTCAGTTAATTATTCTATTCCCACTTGTCATTAGGCAGATTTAGTGAACGTGAGCTCTTCCCTAGATGTGATAGAAAACAAATAGGAGCTAACACTTTAGGAATTGCCTTGAGAGCTGTTGGCATCCCATGGGATTGTTATAAACTTAACCTGAAGCTCTGGAATCATTGATTGTAAATGTGTTAAGAGCATTGATAATAATCATAAGTGATGCCACAGCCAAAATCCACTACCGTAATTGCACCCACAAAACTACACCCAAAGGATTCCAAATTTCCTCTCTCTTGCCATAGAGATGGCCGCAGTATTCAGGCCTTAGGCCCCCATAGAGCACAAAGGCTGTGTCAGCATTCGGAGTGGGGGATGTGGTCAATGTCAGGACGAGCTGACCACCACATAATTTTTTTAATTATCCATTGTGTTTAGTTGCTTTTCTGCCTCCACTCCCTACAAGGGCAGATTATGGATAAATCCACCAATCTCCCCACGGTAGAATAGAACGATGGCTGGGACTTTACTGGTGGAAGTACAACCTGATGCGAGGATGGGACTACACCAGCCAATTATTTTCTTTAAAAAAAATAAAAAAATAAGTTATCCCTGGTGTCTAGTTTTCTTTCGGCCTCTGCCCACCCTAGGAAGGGCAGTTTGGGAGTAAATGCCCATATCTGCCTCCAGGAAGTCAGAAAGACTCTTGGGGCTTTAGTGGTGGGGGAGCAACCCGATGCCAGGATTTACGGTTTCTACCTCATTCTTTTTTTATTTTTTATTTATCCCACATGTGCTTTCGGCACTCAAAGGAGGGCAGATTGGGGCTATTCCCCCAATCTGCTCTTGGGAGAGAAAGTCTGTTGGAGATTTAGAAGTAGGAGCACTGTCCAATGCCAGCACCCCATTCTTTTTTATAAATAACAAATCCATCCGTGGTATCTAGTGGGTTTTCAGCCTCCCCAGGGAGGGCAGATTGGTTGTAAATTCCACAGTGTGTCCCCCAGGTTGGGCAGAAAGACTGCTGGGGCTTTTTGGTTGGAGTGTGATCTAGTTCCTAGATGGACCAGTCACCACTCCATTATTATTATTTGTTTTAAAGATCCCTATTGCCTGGTGTCCTTTCTGCCTCCCTGGGGAGGGGCAGACTGGGGGTAAATCTCTTGAGGCTTTAAGGGTGAGGCTACTGCATGCCATAATAATAACGAAAACATCCCTGGGTTCTGGAGGGCTTTCTACCACCTTGAGAGGGAGGGGAGATAGGGAGTGCATCCAGAAGGCTTTTAGGGCCTACACAAGGTTGTCATTACTTAATGTATGGAATTTGGCTACTATAACTAGATTCAAAGGACAAGTACCTGTCAAAGGTCAGGAAAACGGCAGTGCGAGGGACCAATTCTTCAATCAGCCTATAATTGGTGAGCGAAAATAAGCATGGCTGAATTTCTGCACCGTGTGACTCATCTCTACTAAGTGATATAATTACTAAAATTAGTTTTTTTTGATCACACAGTCACACTCACCAAGAGAATTTTGTTGAAATCTACATGTTAAGATGGTGGGCATAGAAGTGAACTATTTTGCAGTTCGTCTTCCCTCACCATTGTCCACCTGTCCAATGGATGGAAGACATGAACATTTTAAAGTGGGCAATGTGAAAACTTGTGCATCATGGCATTCAGAAAGGCGTAATCGCTGAAACGCTTCTGCCGCAATAAAGATTGAAGTTTGTAAACTGATGAGCGCTCTGTGACCTCCCAGTGGGGTAATTGATGAATAATGTGTTTCGTGAGGCCACAGTCACGACGGAGGCACCCGCCTGCAAGTTGTTCGGCAGTATATTGTGACAATTTGGTGGGAGAGTTATTGTTGGAACTGCCAGAACCGCTGCTGACCTCCAGGATTACTGTGCCCATCGACACAAGGTCGTCATTACTTAATGTATGGGATATG